>JANRGW010040107.1:0-45875 GCA_024733675.1 Psilopsiagon aymara
CGAGCCCAGCCCAAGGAGGGGGCAGAGCCGACACCAACAACAGCGGCGGCGGCGGCGGCGCGGGTTAACACCATAGCGCATGCGCTCCCGGGCGCCCCCGTCCCTCCCGCCAGCAGGGGGCCGCGCAAGCTCGGGCCGCCATTGGCTGAGAGCGTGGCGGGATGCAAATGTGAAGCGGCCGCCGTGCAATGGGGAGGGGAGAAAGAGCCGATATGCAAATTAGTACAAAGGAGACGTCACTGCGGGCGCGGCGCCGCGCGCTGCCGGCGGGACCCGCAGCGCGGGAGAAAGGAGTCGGGAAGGGTGGGGGGGACCGGGCCCCCACTGCTGCGGCGCGGCGGCTGTCGCGGGTGGGATTGGATGGGATCGGGATGTGATTGGGGTGGGGAGACTCCGCCCGCAGCCCGCAGCAGGCCCAGCACCTGCCCGCACCCCCGCGGGCTGCGGACCTCCCCCCCCTCCTTCTTTCTACCTCGTTCTATTCGCCGCCGGGGCTGCGGAGAGGCGGGTGGCCGGCGAGCCGGTAAAGGCGCTGCCCTCCATCTTCTTTGTCCCACCCCGCCCTTTTCGGCGCTGCCCGAGCGGAAAGCTGAAGCACCGCTAGCAAACGTCGGGGGGAACAAGGACTGAAGCGGCTCCCGGCCCTTTGCAGTGCCACCACTTCTGGCACACCTTGGGAATGCCGTTTCCCACACCTCCTTGTCCAGAAAATACAGCTCGGAGTGAAGACTCCCTCCACTAGTCACTAACCTGAAGCTTTAGCGCCAAGGCAGTCTGGGATGGGAGTGCACGGCCATAGTGGTCCTCTCCTGTCACTGAGCATTCCTTGCTACTCCAGTGTTGCAAACTCCGTGTTCAATGTTTCAGTCATGCTTGGAGGCTTAAATTTGTCAGTCCCTGTTCTCCCTAAGCTGGTGCTTCAAGGAAAAAAATGCATTAAATGGCATAAATATTGCCTTGTTATTGACAGTGTGCTAGCCCCAGTGCAATGAAGAGAGAGATGGGGTTCAGGCCCAGAGCGTGGGACTGCCACTCAAAATACACCTGCTTAGCCCAGTTCCTCTTAACACCAGTCAAGGGAGGGTACAAGGCACCTTTTGGAGAACTCCTAAATAGCACAAACCCGATTCTGCTTGAAGGTTATAACAGACAATTAGTGACCACAAAGACTTACCTTCTTCCCTCACTTAGGAGCACATTTACATCACACAAAGCAAATGGCAAACTTCTCCCATCACAAAATGTTGTAATTGCTACTGACCCAACTAGTTCTGTGCCACACACCATGCATGGCCTGTAAGTAGTGAAAACTTATACAATACTTACTTCAATAAATCATTATAAAAGCCACATCTGCTCAGGCAGATAACTATCAGGACCTTCTCTGCACATCAGTTCACAGGAGGCTACAAAGAAAACGAGTAAATATGCTTCTCCTGGCTACAGGTAAAGCAACAGGCAACATTAAAGTAACTAATGTGCCAATCAGTTAATATCCAATGAATAGCAAATGAAAGAGTGGCTCATTATGACAGTAGCAAAATCATTCATTAGCCTGCAAGGCTTTATTTTGATGTAATGATTAGAACAGACAATACTAAAGGGGTTATCCTGCCCCTTTCTGATCTGTGCTGGGAGAAGTTTTGAAACATCAGCATGTTTTTGCTCAGAACATGGAAGAAAGCTTCTACATCACACTCCTAAATTTAGACAGTGCAACTGTTCTTTTCTTCCCCTTTAATGGTAGCTTTCCTCCTCAATTTTAGATCTCAGTGGTTTCTTGCCTCTGCTTGCTAGGCAAAATTGTGTCTTGAGCTATCAGAGAGGAATCAAACACTGTGTAGAGCTTGAGAGAGAGCACTGAGGCCCTTGGGCAGCTGGGCAGAGGTGCTAAGTCCAGCTGCCCTGGCAGCAGTAATGTGGTTATGAAGAAACAACCGCAAATATGTGTGCAGGAACCCAAAAGCTCCAGCACTACTTGCCAACATGAGCGTGAGCATGGGCAGGTCATTCCTCCACATTATGCTGAAAGCTGTGAAACTGCAGTAGTAGTAGAAGAAACAGAAGCACCTTTAAGGGGATGATACCCTAATATTTGTAAAGCTATTCTCATCTGCTCTAAGATAGCTATTTAAATTACTTGGTTTTTAACAGACAATCCTTACTGCACAGGGGCTAATTCAGAACAGCAGTTCTTGACCTCTGGAAACATTCCAGAACTTGAATCCAGTAGTGACTATGTTCAGAAAGTAATAACGAATCTTCAGTTGACACTTAGCTTTTCCTTCCCATCACCATGTTGTAAGAACCTAAGTAGTACAGAATAAGATAAATTAAGAGATTATAGGGTTGAAAAACATGGTTGTTAATATTCAACATCTACACAGCACCAGATTTTATAATCTTCCGTATGATTTAGCGTGTACCTGAGGAAGCAGAGCTGAGTTCTTAGGTGTATCTTCTCACTCCATTATACCAATTGCCAATATGGCTCAATTTTCTTTCCTTTTAGCAATGAGCTAAAAGGGTGTCAAAATAAATTGATTAATGCAGTTACAAACTGGCTGAACAAAGGCAAGGAACAGATACTAGTTGCTATATAAATACACTTGATGAGAGGTGACTAGAAGGGAAGAAGACCTGTACCTAAAGGACAATGTTGGGATGAGAACAAGTGGGGAAGAATCGGAAAATACAAAGATGTCCACCTGCATCCTTCTTCGCTTTTACAAAAGCTGGTTCTTTCCTCTGGTAAAGCCACAGTCATCCAGCAGTGCCATCACCTGCCAAGGTACTGCGGGAAGTGATGGGATTTCTAGATAATGTTGGTGCTCTTTGTCTTCCATAGCTCCATTACTGCAGGCTAAAATTAGAAGGTGCTAGAGAACAAGCACTGCCAAATCTTCCCTGCCAAACATTAACGAAGGGAAGTGATGAGGGAAGGCTGGCCAGCCAACCCAGCTCCTGCCTGCAGCCACTGCAGGACCAGCAAGTCTGCTGCAGCCAAGTCACATCAGCAGTGCAACAGCAGAACATAAACCACCTTCAATTACACTCCATAAGCACTTCTAAGGGCCCTGACAACATTCCTCAAGTAGCAGAACAGGGGATGAAATGCATAAAACAGAGCATTATGCCCTGCTATTTGCACTGCCAGTCTCTACCTGCGCCACATCCACAGCTGTGCTAGGCACAGACTGTCTCTAGCCCGTACTTAGCCTTAGGGTAGTTGAATCAACCAGGTTGGAAAAGACCTTTAAGATCATGAAGTCCAACCTTTACCTCAGCACTGCCAAGGCCACCACCAACGCATGTCACTGTGGGCCTCATCTACACCGTGTGTGAACACTTGCAGGGACAGTGACTCCGCACCACCCTGGACAACCTGTTCCAATGCCTGAGCACCCTTCTGGGTACTCCTTTTAGTTGGGGGTATCTCAGCCAGTGGACGCACAGGGTTGCTGTCAGCCATCTCTGCAAAGATACCAGCTGGTGTAGGACATCTTGTGCAGGCTCTCTGCAACAGAAGCACATATTAAAGGAGCGTTTGCGTCTAAATTTGTCTTCTGGAAAAGTCTAGAGGGAGAATGGCACAAGAATATGAGAATCTCTACACATTGATAGTCTGTGTTAAAATAAATCATCACAGGCATCAGTGGAAATCAATTTACAGCAGCTCTGAATCTCAACTTCACAGATTCTACACGCTACCATAATGTACTTAGCAAGGAATTTTATTCCCACTGTGGAGTTACTGGGTGGCTGGGACAAAGAAACCCTTTCTCTAAGGAATTGCAGTGTAATTGCAACAAACCCTGCAGAATTTCCGCAACACCCAACTGCTTTTACTCCTACTGATTTCTTCAAGGTTCATCCACAAGGACTTTTTCGTATGCAGTTATAAAACCTACAAATGGAAATGCACATTTTAAAACTGGCACGAAAAGAGGGATCAGAGATGGAGTTAAAGCATTCCTAGAAGTCTCTGCAATTCTGCCACTACAGCATCAACAAGCTCTAGATTTCCCTTTGGGCTTGTTACAGCTCCTAATCCCTACTCCCTGTGGGAGAATCCCCCCTGCCAAAGTCAGTGAGGCTCCTCTTTCTGAAATCAGAGGCAGCAGGACCAAAAGGCCAGAAGAGCTTTAGTAAGTTCCCTGATCACACCCTAATATTTTGTCCTGATTCTGCCCCGACTGCTGCATCAGCTCCGAGTCTCAATGGCTTCAAAGGGGTTTCCCATGTATCCAGCAACCTCCTGCATCTTATGAAGTGTTGGAAGGATTAAAGACAGGCTGATACATGGCAAGAGTACATCTGCCCTTCCCCAAAGAGGGTAAGAGTGCTGTGAATTATTAATCACTATAAATTATACCTGCCAATGGACATCTTTGTTTTAATACCTTACAGGAAAACATCAAAATTAAGTGCCATGGTAGGGAAATGACAACAGAGATCAAACATGCTATTATGAGGAGGTAAAATTATACAAGTGCCTAGGGAAACAGCCTCATCCTTTTTGAATGCAGACTGTCCTGAGGGTGAATCTGAGATTCACTTTCCAGCCACACAAACAGGTCGATGGAAATGTACGTATGATCTGAAATTGAAATTAACTTCCCAATTGATTTTGTTTCCTTTAAAATCCCAGGAAACCTTGAGAAGGTTCAGAAATAACCTTTTAAGAACACAGTTCTTGACACAGAAGTAGTGCTTAGGGTAACATCCTGAGCCTTCCAGCTGCACTACAATCTCCATGGTCCTTAACCAAGCCCAAGCCACCGCTCCACAGTTCATTTACTACCACATCATGTTCTTTGGAAAGAGACAGTCCTCTTCAGGTTTCTGAAGGGATCTGACAGGGATTGCTCTATCACTGCTATAGGATTATTTTGCAAGCAATGATTACTAATGCAAAGCTAGAAAAATGGCAGACATTGTAATCAATTAAACTCAGAACTGCATTTCCAGCTGTCAAACACCTTCTTTCTTTTACACAACAGTTCCATTAATGTTCCAGAGTGCACATTATGATTCTGAGATCTCAGCAATGTCCTGTTACTCAAAATTTCCCTCCAGGAATGAATAACCATGATCCTGAGAGCTCCGAGGATGTAGGGAAAAGTCCAGTCATGTCAAAAGCGTCCTGACACAAGTGATCCCTCTCCTGTCAATTCTAAAAGAATAGTATTATCCTTGTCTCTGATAATATCTGTTACTTACTACTATAGAGCACAGCTTTGTTGGTTCAGATCAGTAGTTTAAATCCAGGGCTCTGCACTTCCCAAAGGCCCCAAAGTTTATTCTCAAAAGAATAAACTATTCCTAAAGGATGCAAAAAAGGTGACTTGCACAGGAGAACCACCTTAGCCACTGCAGCAACAAGATGGCAATAGGAACTTCAGCTACCACCTTCAGAAGAGACCTGTGATCCCAGGCCTTGTACTTGTGCTGGAGTCCTGGCACACCCTCAGGCTCTCCATGCAAACTCAGTTAAAGCAAGCCCTAGGCAATCAAACCTTGCTTTTCCCTGCAGATGTTCCCTAAGAGACCATCTTTCCCAAAATGCTGAGCAAGGCAGGAGGAATACCAATTATGTACATGGGAAATCTGGGAAATACAGAGAAAATTACTTAGGTCAAGCAAGCAGTCACCAAGGGGTTTTGGTCATTAATGGTCTAAACAGGGAAGTTGACCAAGTTTAAGATGAGAAGAGAAGCACAGGGAATTGTCCAAGGCCAGGCAGCTGGGGAGAGGTAGAGCTTCCCTCAGCTGTGCTGAGCTACAGACCTGTTGAATAGGTCACACTGCCTCCAGAGGCCTAACTGCAAAGCGCTGCTTAGAAGATAACAGAGGCTTTCTGGTGCCTCTAAGAGATGACCTTAACCCTGAATGATGAGGCAGCATGGCCCAGAGGCGAGGCAGCGAGGCCATTATAGATGCTACACAATACCCTAGACAGGATGGACACAAAGAGATGTTATTACCCTTATCTTCACCTGCAGAACCATATATTGCAATTTAATGTGGAATAATTACATTGCTTTTTTTTTTATCCTCTGGACAGCGAAGACCTCAGAAAAATAAAACATAGCTTGTCCGTCTTCATTTGTTACTTACTTCGGTGGACATTAATACAAGACCTTTCTATACAGTGACAGAAAGGATGGCTGTGGTTCTAAACCCACTTTGGATCCAATCACAGGCACAAATACTTCCATCAGTCTCCACTGCCTCCAGTTGATGGGTACCCATTCTCATTAGCTCACGATATGATCTTCTAGTTGCTGTTGCTTGTTTCACCTATTGCTAAAAATTGCAACTGTTGTCAGTGTCAGGCTAAAGAGAAAGCAGCAGTAAGGTTCCCAGCCTATTGTGAAATAACTCAAGATCCTGTAAATTAGCATATATTTAGCATATAATTTACATTCCTATCACAAGGAAAGAGTGGATGGTCTATCCAGGGAAAACCTATTTCAGATGTGCTATTAAATGCTTAAGACAGAGGTTTGCAAGTAAGGTGCCAAATTCAGCTGCAGAACTTCAGAAGCCTTTATAATCCCATCTAAAATTATTTTAACACAGTTTTCTTTAGTGCCACTTCCTGCAACATTATTTCCCTTTATCTTTTAACATGCTGAGCTTTGATTATAAACACATTTCTATTAACTACATTCAAGTAAAGCCAGTTTTATCTGCGGAGGATCTAACCACTGATTCAAGCCATGGATGCAGTCAGCTGAAAAACCAAAGCTAAACCACTCCTGCAGTAAAGTGCCAATCCATAGCAAGGCATTTGTAATGAAAGGCTACACTTACCCAGAACCCCTCAACACACAATCCATTGGCATCAGTTATGTAAAAGGTCATGAGAAACAACTCAAGTGGTTTGCACTATCCCATTACTTCATACCTTCAGTTAACATTTATATGACAATCTTTAAAGTAGAACCAAAACCCCACACTTTCAAACCAGTGTGTGGACTTGTCATTTTCCACCATATTGTACTCAAAGGTTTTTATTATACCCGAATTCTTTTATCACAAAATAATTGATCATTTGAGAATTCATGTATTACCTGCTTAGACTTACATCCTGCAGGACATCACTGCTTCAAACTGCCCAACTTAGTCCTGAAAGCGTCCTGAATTGCAAAACCTTTGACTCCCCAAGATGAAAAGGTGTGTGCCCTTCATCCTCGAGATGCACCTTGGTTAGTCCAACAAGACTACTTCAGCATGGAAAGTTACTCAGTTAGTAGACACTTGAGCATGTTCAAATCAAACCATAGGCATTTGCGTGTTCGGGTTTGGCAAATCAGGTGTGAAGTAGTGTGGAGCTCATCCCACTCCTAGTTAAAGGTTGGTAAGTAGCACTTCCTAAAGTCAGGGCCTACCTTTGTGATCTTACCATAACAGTTGTTCACGCATATAAATACAGATGGATGGAGTGGGAAGAAGCAAAGAAAGATCTGAGTTGGGGAGAATGAACGCCCAATAACACTCAGAGTAATACTGCACATTTCTGAACGCAGGAGAAAGTGGTGAATGAGCCAATATTCTAAATGCCATTTAGACTTCTGCCCTGTATATGCAATCCATACCACCAGTAAAAATCAGGGGGCACATCCTAGAAACAAATTCCAGAAGAAAGAACTGCTCTGTAAAACCACTGGGGGACTGCTCACAGAAACTCTTCCCCTGTATGATGGGAGTTTGTCAGTTTGCTGTCAGTGCTTCATTCATTTCTGCTCTTCCAGCCTATGCAAGGGAGCCAGCATTGTCAGAGGAACCCATGGAGTACTTCAAGGCTCAGATCTGAATAACACTTGTTTAAATCTATTTATTGAGGCAAGCAAACATGCATGCTCAGCTAGACCTGTGGGTTAAATAGATTTTGCCTCAGGAAGAGGATAGGCTTTATTACACCACGACACATAGAAGAGTGACAAAATAGCTTCAGGAGTCTTAAAAGGCTGGGAGGAGTTCAGTGGGCTTCTAAGAGCACACCACATTCCTGTGAAAGTCCTAGATATTCCCCAAGCAAAAATCCCACTGTAGCCAGAGGCCTTGAAACTGGTATTGAAATACAGCTCCCAGGGGTCACTCTGGAGCCTGTCCTCCCCTGGGAAGAAAGGGTAGGAGTTTCCCCTGGAAGAAGCCTGCAGGGATTTGATCCCTGTAGGTGGATGCTCAGTGATGCTCCTTTGCTAACAATTGCATTTCTGTTCCCGTGAGCTGCAGTCACTGAGCTGGGTGGGGCATTCTGCTACCGTGGTGCTGGGGAAACGCTTGGGAAAGAAAAAAAGTCCATCTCTATCAGCACACAGGAAGGCAGTGCAGGGAAAGGAATGGTGTTTGTGGGAGCAGGAGCTCCTTTCTTCTGCCCTGCTCCCTGTGCACATACACACACACCTGCAGAGAGCACACGGGTAACATCAGAAAAGGCTCTAGGAGACATGCTGCTTTTTAGGGGAAGACACTGGCTGCCACATACATGCAAGTGACATAAAGGCAAGAAACTGCAGGGTGGAAAGGACAGATCCCTTCTGCAGCCTGTGTTCAAGTGGCATCTCACACATACACACATATATATAAGCACCCACCTTGTCATTCAGGTTCTGCAGCGCCTCCTTCCCAGTGGCACTCCTGATCTCCACCTTTCTCCCGAAATCAACAGATGGTTCCCCTCCCTTCCTGCTCTGCCTGGAATAGACGGACTGAGCATCCGGACCCAGGTGGGCAACATCCTTCTGCTTTGCCACCACTTTGTTAGATCCGCGGCCCACCGAGAGGGAGTCAAAGTCGATGGTCTTGTTCTCCAGGGAGCCTTCCACGGGGCAGAACATGCCACAGAATTTCTGCCGGGGCTTGGGACTGCCTGAGCCCAGGTTTTTGAAGAAGGCTGGCACTTCTTCCTCCTCACCCTGCTGCCCAGACTGCTTCTTCTCAGCCATGCCTTGTGTGGTCTCCCTGCTAAGGGAAAATAATAACAGCAGTCACCGGGAGGATCCTTCACACACACACACACACACTCGAAAAAAGGAGAGGAGAAAAAAAGCAGCAAGCGATTGCTCAGGGTCCTAGAGACACGGCAACATCAATTGCAAAGGGCTGTGCCTGGCAGGTCCCCTGCCCCCATCAGTGCAAGATAGCCTGTGGCTCGCTCTGTGATGCGGTACAAAGTTGAGGGAAGGTTGGGGCAGATCCTGCTGCAATCAAGGGAGGAGGTTTCAAGTTCCCAGCATCCAGATGGGAAGGGAGGGAAAAGGAGAGAGGGGGAAAAAAATAATTAAAAAAACCCTCACTCTGCAGCAGAAACTGAGGATTGATCCGGAAGTGATGCGAGTGGTGAATTGGCAAATGGACTCGATCAGGTTGGAGCAGTAGCGCCCATCACACCCTCCCTTTCCCCCTCCCCTTCCCTGGCGTGCTGCTGCGATCACTACAAGTTGCCCAGAGGCTGACGGGGACTGAGCCCCCCCTCACCTCGGCTGCTCTGGAGGCGTGTTCCCAAAGCAGGGCAGTGAGGAGCTCGTCCTTCCTCCCCCCAGCCCCGCAATGGTGGAGTCAGGGAGTGCTCCGGGAATCCTTTTGTTCCTCACTTTTCTCAGAGCAGCAGAGCTGGAGGGCTGGGTCACTAGGATAGTGGGAGACAAGATGCTGACTCATCTTTCTCGGTTTCGGGGCATCGCTGGTGCCCTGACTCAGGTGGACCCTCTTCGGGGGATGAAAAGGGCTGATTGATGGCACTGGAGAGAGAATGAGAAAGAGACACAGATGGACAAGGGGTGTGGGAACCGAGTGAGACAGGAAAACGAGCCGTTAACCAGGACTTACCTCCAGGAGCTGAAATTAGTGATCTCTGGAGTCAATTAAGCCTCTGCAATGCCAGCAGTCCCCAGGCCCTCCCTGCAGGGGATCAGGGGAGGCAGCCAAAGGCGGCTCCGGCTGAACGCAGGTTTCTAGAGGAGGAGACAGCGCAGCAGCCCTTCTGCCACGCCGCTCTCGCCCATGCAAGGGGGGGCTGTGGGGGCACAGAGGGGCAAAGGGGTGAGAGTGAGAGAAGCGGGGACACACGCACACGACGTAGGTGTCCCCACACACACAACTGGCGGGCCGGCCGCGGGCGCTGTCCCTTCAGCACCACCCGGCTCCGGGGGGGGTCAGGGCCACGGCCCAAGCCCCCAAAACTGCCCCACTGAGGCTCGCATGAGCTGCTGGGCTCTATCACACCCTCCTGCTCCTAAGTGACTGCGAGAGCTGATGTGTATGGGATCCTCTTGACTTACTGTCTTGGGTTTGTACCCAAATGAACTGCTCCAGCAGCGCGTGATGTGGAGCGAGGGTTTCCGAACCGAATGGCTTGGCTCAACACAAGACCCCACGTGGCCCTGCAAATCCAGCTGAGCCCGTGCGCAGGGATGGAGAGCCATTTTCATCCCAGCGATGCTGCACACAATAGGTTCGGCTGGGCTGTCTCCACCTGATCCATGTTATTAACACTGCTGCTGTGAGTCCTCACGGCTAATCCACACGCAATATCGCTCTGAACTGAACCCAATCACCAAGCTGTTCGTTCCTATGCATTATTCATCAGGGTGCATCTTTGCACATGCATACATTAAATGTTAATTTGGAGGCATCTGTGTCCAAATGGTTACCAAGCACCTTTGCAAGATTCAAGAAAACCGCTAAAAGCAAAAATTAAATTAAAAAGGAAAAAAATCTGAGCCCTCTCTCCCTGCAAACCACACCCAGATCAATGCATCTGTACCAAAGGGTGGGAAAAAAACCCCAAACCAAGGTCATAAGCCCTGTAATAAATGCACAGCACAGCAATAAAAGACTCCAGACTAAAAGGACAGAAAGAAACCCACAGCTTGGCCCTGAAGGATGAAGATGATGTGCTCTGGTAACTAATGAAGGAGGGAGAAATCCAAAGACAGAGGCCCTCCAGGGGAAAAGCTCCAGCTCCTTCCCCTTCTGGGACCGCAGCAGTGGATCAGCCAGGGTTGTAGGCACACTGATCTCAGGTGCTTTGTTGGGGACTGGAGGCCAACATATGGTCTCTCAGGTATACCAAAGCCCTGTATTATTCAAGGTTTATAAATATTAATAGTCCTAGCACTGCTGATCAGGCACTTCACAGAAGCTGCAGAGTGCTGACAGGGGCTCCAGCAAGCTGAAAGCCTTCAAGTGATTGTGTTGACACGTCTGCAGCTTGCTGAAACGTAGGCAGTGGCTTTCAGGGCCAGCCTTAAATAAAGCTCATTCATCGCTTGGCACATCCTTGGGAGACGCTCTGATGGCCACAGCCACAAGCCTCTGCGGCAGGGTGGAAAGAGAATGAGCCAGCCTAGAGATGGTGAAGTGACTGAGACCAGAATGAAATCCCACAAACTCTGCAGCTTCCAACCATTTCAGACCTAAGGAAGGTCACTCCCAAAAGCTGAAGTTTCTACCACACAGATCTCTTTTCCAATAAACCCTCAACACAATCACACATTGCACAGCCACCTACGGATATTTCTGCTTTCCACAGGCACTTGAGGTCCCAAAAACCTAGTGATGTATTTTCTACACGAGTCCCATTGAGCCTCTATAATGTCTGACACACAGGCATTGTTTAACATCCCAGAATTCCCAGCCAGATACAGCAGATTCCTCACCAACTTTATAATAAAAAAGAGTACAGACTGATGCAATGTAAGAGTCCAGTTTGAGTTCGCACGGCACAGGTCCTGAGTGGTAGTGTATGAAACCAGCAACTAGACACACCCATGCCCTAAGCATGGAAATAACCATATCTTGCTGAAAAAATCCCTGGGAGCTGCTAATCTGTTTGCTGATAATCCCATAGGGTGTCTGTTCTGAGAACCACACAATTTACTCTGAAAACAACACTGACCCTTATCTGAATTCCATCAACCAATCAATAAGAGAAATTCCTCAGATAACAGCTCATACTTAGCCCTATTGACAAACAAGAGTGGAGAAACACTGAAGGTACTTAAACACAACCTGAGCAATGAATCAGACCACTGAGTTACATTGGCAGCCTTCAGTCACCATGCAGCTGATTTCATATTCTGATCCTGTAATGACTATTAGCTGGTTCTTGCAATGTAACAGGGATACAGATAGAGTAGAATAACCTGAACACTTCTTTGCAGACAAACCAGTTAGCAATACATGACCAGTTAGTTCATTTTATCAGTTAATGTGACCCACACACCATCTAATCAAAGTGTGTGGATTCCTTCAACTGAGTGGAATCACAACACCAGCTTTTCTTGACATCTTTTAACATCTTTCCTTAACACTCTAGGCAAGCGACTTCTAGTAGTAGTATCTCAATCCCACAAAATAGGAGAGTGATGAATAGAGAGCTTGCACAGCCTGCCTGAACCTGCAGAGGAAAGTGGTGGCAGAACTTCATTTAGGATTCTTTTATGCTAGTGCACAAAAGTCCTAAGCTAGTGAGGACTTAATGTCACTTAAGCACTGCAGTACCACATGACAAAAGACAATCCCTGCCTGGGGATTTGCCCTGGCAGAGACAAGAAAAAGGGCTGCAAGAAGAGCACAAGGATCCTTTGCAAAAGGAAAAAGATTGACATTGATATAGAGGAGAAAATGGGAGAACAAAGCTAAGAAGGAGGCAAGCTCCTTGTCAAGCAAGTGGAAAATTAGGTCTCTACTTACACACTAAAACTCCCTCTGTGCTACAGTGCTCTAGTATCTGTGGCCTGCCTAGGAAAGCCAAGCAACACAGGACTCCTTCACTAACATGTGTTGCATGAATGGCTCTAGTGATTCCCAACCGCCTATCCCATATGGCCAAGACACACCAACTTCTCATGCATAAAGTCATGAATGGTGCTTTACTACATTTCATTGCCACAGTTACTTCCATGTGCAGGATAAGGCTGAACAACCAAACCTGATTTGAAATAGAAGCAATGCAATATAAGCTCCATGTTGCTTTACTTGCCTACCATCCTTAGGTGAGACAATCCAGAATTGTCTTCATTACTTCAAGATTAAGAACCCAGCTAGAAATTACAGCAGTATATTCCATCATTAAATTGCCATTAATAAAATACATGACAGGAACTACTTCCAAATCTGGGGCTCTTCCTATCGCAAATAATTAATTATTTATACTTCCAGTGGGTGCAAGATTTACCATGCAAGGCAGGACCCACTGAAAAGGGGGTATTTGCAATAGCAGAACTCTGCAAAACCTACATTCTCCAGTGAAAATGAGCAAAGAGAGAAATCAGTATGAGCCCCGGCACACCTTAAGAGGCATGGCTCACAGAACCTGGACCCCCCTGCTGCAGTAGGACAGGGTCCCAGAGATGTAGGCAGGGCCAGGGGTTTTACGACTAGATGCTCGAATAGATACCTGGCACATAATCACAAACACAGTGAAGGCATTCTGCCCAGGGAGATTTACCTGTGAAAAGGTCAAAACCTTACCAAGAAAGCTGCAGTTACCCATCCAAATGAAGAAGGTGTATGCGCCAAAACAGGGGCTTAGGCTAGCTGAAGCACAGCTGACACACTCAGAAGTGAACTCAAGTGGAACACCAGCCATTTTTAAGTCAATGACAATCCTCCAGTTAAGTTTCACTGTGTCACAACTTAAGAATGCAGTTGTGTCCTCAGATTTAAATCAAGTTGATGCTGTGTTTTCAGCTGGGTTCACTGAGAGGAGACTTCACAGTGAAGTTAACTGCTTTTACTGAATGCAGAAGACAGTCTTCATGATGCCTGGGAGCATGAGGCTAAAAGTAGAGATCCACTGACCACTCGTAGACACTAGCAAAGGATTTTCAAAGAGAAGCTGAACAAAGCTTGAATATGAATCCACCACCAGATCTCAAGGATCTCAGAGCAAGGGCTTGGGACTGCCTGTGCTGACCTCTGCAACCGTCACTGCTTATAAAATTATCCAGCCCTTACAAATACCACCTTGTTGCATGTACCACTGCAATAAAAAGGTCCCTGCCTAACCACAAGCTGGGAAAGGCATCTTTCCTCTCTGGTTATTGCCTTACCTACTGCTGATCCCTGCATCTGACCCTCTATTCTTTGTTTTCTAAGGTGCAGACCCAGTATTAAGAGGTGGCAGCAAATAACTCCATTTTCAGAATATTCCCTGAATATTAAGAACCAAACCAAAACCTAAAATGCTTCACTGGGTTGGAATTCAGCACAAAAACTGAAAGACCAAGTTGTCTACAGAGAAATCATTAACCAAGATCCCTCTGGGACATGATAATTGCTGGAGTGGTAGACAGCTTTTCTTGGCATTAGTGCTCGAAGACGAGACACATTATTTCAGAAACATTAAAGACCAGAAGAAAGTCTTTTGATAAATGAGTAAAGTCCATTCAAGTGCTGAAACAACGCTCATTTATTTCCATGGTCCTTTTTATTTCTGCTTATCCTGGATCTCTCTTTTTCCTTTATGGTTTTGTCCTCAGCAACCTCAACTAATGTAAACCAGCCCTGGTGAGTTTCTGCCAATCAAGGTCCGTTGCCAGTGAGTTCTAGTCCATGGAAACAGATGGTTTGAAAGCCACATTGTGCCACCCTGCCCACGGCCAGTAGTACAAATATTTAGTCAATTAGAAGGGGATTTTCCAAAGGCACAAATAGAAATTAAGCACACAACTCCCACTGACTTCCAGAAGGAGCAGAGTCTCACTACCTTCAAAATCTCTCCTTACTAATTCAGTCACTATAAAATACATGCATGTGAAAGGTACCAGCCTGCGCTGAAATCAGGTATTTCTCAGCTGTTCCCAGGATGATCATCATAGACAGAAGCAAGGGGAATCACTCTGAAGCATTCAGCATTAAACACAAATGTTCCAGTAAAACTGCTGATTCCATTGAGGCCTGTAACTGACCTGTACATCTTGAACAGGCTGTGTGTACTGGTGGGATGCTCAGTGAGGACTGAGCTGTGCTTCCTCCAGACAGTGTCATGAAGAGAACTCACCCACCTAACCACAAAAAGGCATCATTAAATATTAACGTTTCCTCTCAACACCTCTCCAGAATATGACAGTGACTGGACTGGCCCCCCAGCACTCCAATCCGTACAGAACTGGGACTCAACAGGAAACAGCTATTGATTTGTGTGTGCACTGGAAATGATTGTAAATTTTGCCAGCATTTCCCCAAAAGGACCCAAAATGGACAATGACAAACCTTACTATTGCAACATGGCTTAAAATAGAGACCTTCCAGTCACAGAGCTCCAGTCAAAAAGCAAAGCAGAATGGGTGACTGTTACTGTTTATGCCCTGTCACTGCTATTGACTGCTCTCAATCTCACCAGCTAAGATCTCTCCACTGCAAGCATGCCAGAGCTGTGAACCATGTGGCTTCACACACATTCTAAGCCCTATGTTAATAAATAATGATGACAATAATAGTAGTAAGGGTCATAAAGCACATCATGCTCTATGAATGATTCACTCACTTGACTTGGAGTCAATGAGCTCTCTTGTTTCCTTTAAGACAGGAAACAATAGCACTAAAAAATACAAGTCAGCAGTAAACTCAGCAGAAGTATCCCAGACTCTGGATAAATGTACTTGGCTTAACATGCTGCAGTTGTATCATAGATCAAGTCCAGCTTCACTTTCTCTTTCAACTGCTCTAAAATTGCTCTCTCCCATCCCTGGTATTTCACAGCAATTCCTGTAGCACTTCCTGTTAAGCGGAAATACTTAACTCTACAGAATATCCTGGGACATCATCTGCTGTTACATTCATAATGCAGGATGGTGGCTCAGAAATACTTCTTGGGCACCGAATCCAGTTTTCTGCACTAACAGGTAGCAACGTAACCAACAGTAGGACCAGAACTGTGCTTACAGTATTCATCACATGTACGCACACACACTGCAGAAGCACAGAATTGTTTCCCTTATCAGAGACTAAAGATCTTTCACTACAGAGATCCAAGCTAAGAAGTTACAAGGAGAAGAGCTCATCCAAGTAAAGAAGGGATGCTGGATGAAAATGACCCACAAAATGTTATTTATGCTGCTGGTTCTGTTCATCAGCTTCACTGGATGAAAGCTCTGCCAGCTCACAGCACCAAAGCATCTTACCCTTAAGCTCTATTAAGCAGCTTCACCTCACAGGCTCTGTGTTGGTGATGGCTTTAGAGCCTATTTTAAACACACTGCACCAGTCTGCACAGGCATGCAGTTGGAAAACAGCTCTGAATGCACTGTTAATCACGTTTACACATGTGCAGTGACTGACTTGGTGAACTCAAGGAGAGAGAAAGGGAAAGTATCTGGAGTCCATTCATAAAGGTGAACAGACCATTGTGCTTTGCTCTGCAATAAACACGACAAACAGACAATAATACAGAAGAGAGAATCACTACATTGGAAAGCTAATGAACAGTATGGCTAAGCTAGGCCATCATGCCAGGTTGATATCATTTCCAAATGCAAAACAAGAGAATAATCCTACTATAGCAAATAGATTTCCGAGTATGGCAAAGTTTCAGATGAAACAAAGAGAACCAAAGCTTCTCAATGCACTCCATATTACTATTGCAGCATAGAATATGCAATACCCTTGCCTGTGACAGGGGGCTGGAACTGGTTATCTTTAAGGTCTCTTCCAACCCAAACCATTCTATGATTCTACGTCATGCAGTACATAATAAACACACACAAAAGAAACATCATTCATTTCTGAAGGTCTCAAGCAAAGGTTTTCTTGATGAGCACTGTTTCAAGGGACATGCTGAACTGGGATTTGTTTCAATGGCAGAAAGAACATGAAGGACAAATAGTTAAACACAAATTTCATGCTGAGAATTTCAAAGCAGAAATCAAAGCAAACTCCACAATTTGGAAAGCAATAAAATAAAGAAAACCTCCAGGTTTTTTTCTTGTTTTCTCAAAGGTTTCTCTTCTCTCCAAGTGTGATGTCTGGGCGAACCAACCCTGCCTGGTAACACATTGGTGTTGCTGAATTTAAACGGTAAGCTAACAAGAAAAAGCTTCAGGCAGAAACATGCACTGAGCTGTCTCTGTACTGCTCACAGTACTGCTCACAGCTTGAGAACCTCACCAGGCCACATGACCCAGGCAGGAGAGAGCTCAGTCCCTTCTGAAGACACCTTCAGCTGAGCGCTCATACAAGGCACCGAAAATCATTTGTCATTTTTGAACATCTCATCTCATTACATTTTAAATAGACAGGACAGACAAAGGCAGCATTATCAGCACCACTGGACACATGGGAAATGAGGCATAGAAATTCAAATGGCGCACCTCAAACCGCAGAAGTGGCCTGGGATGTGGAGCAAATACAAGACCCTGCTCCATGCTCGCTTGTCTGTAGTCAGCCCTATTTGGGGATCCTCTCCGCCACCACCACTGCTCTGTTCACTCTGCCCTCAGTTTTCAGTCCTTTCTAGGCAAGGGGCAGCAGCCAGGATTAACAGTGGTAATAACAAAGAGGACTAAAAACAATAATAATGCAAAAACCAGACCTCTTTGTGCTGCTCTGTAGAACCCATTATGTCTGGGGACGCTGCAGTTGCTGCTAATGTGAACCAATGTCCTCATGTTGCACTTATTAAATAAATCTAATCTTATTAAGCTGCATTACAAGCTTTTATTTCAGAAATGTGTGCTTCCCAGATCACCCAGAAAATTAACTCCTGAATGGACTATGCCTTGCAGAAGGCCATCCTGACAAAGCCATCATCCCTGCCGAATGCATGGCTCCCAAGGAGCAGAGCAGGCTCAGAGCACCCTCCAAAGCCATAGATGCAGCTTGGTGCTCTGCAACTGCAGCTTTCAGAACGGGCAACCCTAGCAAGGAGTAACGGGTTCCCTTGACTTAGGGAGAGAGGTGACAGCACAGAGGGTGCTCTAATGAGGGGATGGGACAGGCCCTTTGCATCTTGCTGCCATCTGCAGTGTACTAATCAGAGGGCTGCCAGCTGCTGCTTCTGAAAGGGAACAGTAGTGTGGCACCAGCACATGGAGACCCCTCATCCTCCTTTCCCAGGGTACCCCTGCACAGCCAGAGACATATGCAAGTGTCACACTCCAATTTCCCTGGGCAGGATGAGAAGCAGCACACAGGGTGATTGTTTTCCCCACCAGACTCTCAAACAATGAGGGAGAATGGGAGCATCTAAGACGCTCCTTTCACATCCACATCAATTTGGTATTGGTGTTTCAAAACAAGTTGCACACCCTCAAGTATGGGCTGTATATGTGGAAATAATCCAAAGAGCCTGCTGTAATACAGTGAAAACACAGGGTATTACTAACTCTTCCAGAAGAGCAGCACCCAGAGGTCAGGCTCTGTCATTCTGTGAAGAACAGCTTTTCCTCTCCCTTGGCTTTTGGTGGTTTAATGATCCAAGATCAACATGAAACAATCCGTTAAATTTCAGTGAATCAAAATGTAAGATCGCAGAATGACCTGCCATCTGACATGAAACATCTCATCTGAGGACTAAACAAGGTTTTGTTAAGGTTGAGCGGTACATTTCATAGGATCAAAGGAAATGTTTGCATGGAAGGATGTTCTGACTTCAAAATGAAGAACTGCAGTTTTTCAAGAGCCAGCATGAGTATTTGAACCCTTTAAGGAGAAATCCTCTCTCAAACATTCTGGCTCAATAGGTAGATTTGATATTCACTTCACACATTTGGATATTCATACAGGTATCACCCTGTAATCACTCCACATCTCCAGCATGGACAATGCCCAGACCCAAGGCAGTTCAGTGGAAGACACAGTCAGGGAATGCCCCTGGGATCCCAGCATTGCTAACATTGCCCCACTGCAAGTATAAGCAAGCTTGGTTTCAGAATCTAACTCTGACAACATTCCAAGCAAGAAACATGCTACTCTTCAGCAGCTTCAATACTGATACACATGGGAAAGTGATCACACCTACATCTCCTGACTGACCTGTGCCTCTCCTTGCAAGAACCCAGTCCAGATTCCAGAAGCACATGATGGCCTCAGCAGTACTGGTAGAGCAGTTTGTTCACTGAGATTTCATCTTTTATTCAGGTATTTTGCAGGACTTAGCACTCCTCACTTTGAAGTCCAAGCCCCAGAATATGGCAGAATTCTCCCCAGGTCCAATAGTGCCCAATTAGTTTTTAATCTGGATCAGTTTTTCCAATCTTGCAGAGGAAAACCAATCTCCCCTGAATTACTCACGAGGTTTTTTCCCCAAACAGAAGCCAACAAATTAGCATTACAGTGCAAAATATACACTGGCTGCTGTTTGCTTTGCTAATGTGTGCAAATGCAAGAGTTAGGCAGAGGACTGTAATCTGCAAGGGGGTTTTGGCTAGGTACCACAGTGAAATAAATGCACATACTTGAGTGAGTCTTCACAAGCAAACCAGCCTGCTTTAGCACACTTACTTCTCTGTTCTGCATACCAAAGCCTGTCAAGAGAAGCAGCATTCCCTTTCTGCTATACAAGAGGTGGAATGAAAACTCAGGCTCTCTGCTTGGCTCTGCAACTGCCTCACTTTAAGACCTATGGAATGTCACTTCATTCACCTGTGCTTGTTCATGGCAATACTACTGATTATCTGCAAAGATTCGTTAACTCTTTAGTGAGTAGAAATCATTTCAGATGTTGGGATGAAAGAACCATAGTAACAAAATTCAGTGACTTACGAGGTCCGCTGCACTACACACTGATTAATCAGGGTACTGGAGGAAATGGTTACCACTGGAGGAAATGGTTACCACTGTCTCTAGAGACAGTAAGTTGGAAAGCTGGGTTTGATTCCTGTATGAGAACACAAGGAGCAATGTCTCTAGAAATCCGCTTCCTTATTTGAGACAGTGATTTAAGTCTCTCTGCTCCATTATCATTTTGGGAGCTACCCGAACACGTACAGCCTCTAGTGGCAGGTTCACCCACAAGGGCATTTTGGTAATGTTCTAAACACAAATATTGTGCAGCAGCACCGAACTCTGGAGGCCCTTTCCCCAGTTCCAATGTTTATTCTTTTGACTTGAGGAAGTCACTTCCCTTCTGTGGGATCCATCTATGCTTTTATTAACTGGCAGTGCTAATACTGACCTGCTGCTCACAACTGGTTAAAGAATAGATTCACCCGTGCTTTCTGCTGTTTTCCATGGTAGCAGCAGGTCCCAGAGGGACAACATGCTGGCAGAGGGAAAAGAGCTGCTTTGTGTCTGGAGAGGGGATGCCTGGATCCTGATAAAGGAACACAAAGTAAGCCTTCAGAGCCCAGCACTGGTAGCTGCTGAACTGCACTGGCTCTTATCCATCTTGCAAAACCACCACTATCAACTGCCACCTCCCCAAAACTCCTCCTCCAAAGAGCCAGACCTTCACCTCTGTAAAGCTGCCTGCTCCAAACTTCTCCTCTTTGTGTACAATGGACATATGGTGCCTTGTTGAATACACAGAGACAAAAGGAAGAAAGCACAGGCTGACAAAGAACCCCCAGCTAAAAAGCACCATCCATTCATGGGTTAAAAAAGAAAGCAAGCCTTGAGGATGTTTGAAACAGCAGGGAATCAGCTGGAGCTTGCATGGAGGCTTTTCCCATTGCCATTCATAACAAAATCAGGAGGCAGAAAGTTACTATAGCAATGGCAACAGAATGCAGAATGGGCGCTCTTCAGAGGGCAGCAAGAGCTCTTCAAGAAATGCAGGGGTCTGTTTCTCTTCATCCTCTGGGCTGCCAAACACAGATGAGTGCCAGTTCACCAATACATCATCCCCCCTCTACATAATTCTTATTGTAGATCACTCAGTTTTATCTTCAACAGCTTAAACAACACTGAAATGAAGCCCAGCTGAAAACAAAAGGCAACCATCCACCCACTTACCAGGTGCTGAAGCAGCCAAAAAGTAACCCATGGCTGCACAATAAAAAGGCTGGGCTCACTTCAGATGACAAAAGCACTGGGCAGTAAAAGCAGACTCCTCTGCTAATGCCTTTGTTCAGACAGTTTATCCTGCATTTAGCTTTGGAACACATCACAGTGTGACAAGTGCATTGCAAGGGATTCTGCAGCACACATGTTGCGGAACAAATCCAAACCTTGCCACAAGGCTACCTGCCAAGCTGGACTAAGGGACTGACTTAACGCCTGCAACGGGATTTGACACAACGAAGGCTTCAGCAGCACATGGAGTCCGGGATGTGGCTCATCTGAAATGAATGCAATATTGTTGGTTCAGCTCTAGAGATCAAAGTTGCAGTATGTGCTGAGGCAGAAGTAAGCCCATCTCTTAAAAGATCCGATTGTCCAGACAAAAACACAGGAAAGTCCTGGGGAATACTGGACCAGAAGGACTGACAGGGACAGAGATCAGCTCTCTGCAACTGCAAGCAATCCCACAACAGAGGTCTGATTCCAATGCATCCATTCAAGATGCTTTCCCAACTCCACAGATCATTTTCTAGAAGACTAAAATACCAACTGAGATATTAACCAGGAGAAATGCAGAGCACATGGAAGGGCTATTATGTAAAAAGAAGGAGACTATCAGCCAAAGAACATTACATTGTGAATGTAATTAAAGCAGCCATAATACCTGTTAACCCCCGGGTCTTTTAACAGATGACAGGAGCACAAAAGTGGCTTAAAACGGTCACTTGTGTCTCCCTCCCATTTATCCCTATGTCAAATCAGGCAATTAAAATCAGCCCTGTAGGAATTTTCCCATTCAGTGAAGGCTTTGGGCTATGTTTGCACCCTATTACAACAGCTGCAGTCTCGAGTTCTGCCACAGATCTGCAGTGTAAAAAAAGAGCGCACTGCAGCTACTTGTACATAGAAACGTCACCTTGCAATCCGTATTTCCACTTCTTGCTTACCAGCATTGGCCTCCTTAAGCATTCACAAGGCAGTGATCAAACCAGCAGTGACCATTCATCCCCACGTGGTGTTTGCTTTAATTTAGTCAGAGATGGCAGGCACTTGACTGCTGGACAGCTTTGTCTGCCTCATAGATCTTACCTTGTCTTCTCTAAGTTTTAAATGCTGACCAGTTTTCCACACAAAATGGGGGTCTGCAGCAAGCACTTCTTTCAAAAGAGGCCTTGTTGCCTTGGTTACCACTCATCAAGCCTAGGCCTTTGGAAGCTTTATCGAAATCTACTTTCACCTTGGTTTTGTCTTGGTTTTTGTACTACTGAGAGGTTTCTGCTCTTAGCACAGCAGGAAGATGGAAGTAAATGCATTAAACACAGAAAACCTGAGGGAAATGCCCTCGGATGTGAATCATTGACGAGGGCTTGTACAAAGCACAAGGCCAGTGAGAAATAACAAAAGCAGAAGACACACTGCTGCATTAGTTTAGCCACAAAGACTACACCAGGAGGTTTCACAGCAAAATATGCTCAGCCCACATCCGAGGAGCTGGCACTCACTCTGCTGTCAATGAGCAGCAGCAGCAAGACAGAACTGAAACTGGGGCATCACTGGTGCTGCATGTGCCTGAAGTACCCCACGGTCACTGCCGCACAAAGCCCACATCTTCATAGCGCAATAAAGACAAGCAAGGAACAAAATCCTGTTATACCCATTCCACAGAGAAAGAATGGAAGCTCAGGGGCAGGATTTCTGAAGAGTGCAGCAGACACGGATGAAAAGTTTGCAAAGTGAGGGAGAAAGGCTGCAGCCGCCAGGTATCGATCCTTAGCAGGTCACTTCACACAGCCTGTACCCCTCATGTGTTCTCTCAAGAGGAACTGACTTTAGGCCTACACATTTCAACCTTTAGGCCTACGTTGACATAACCTACTCAAAAAAGCATATAAACTAGATGTGAAGGCTACACAGAGGTCCTGGGCAAGGGCTGCAGATGTGTTTGTGGCACATATACTTAAACCAGTGCTGAGCACTCATCAGCACAGCACAGACCAAGATGTACACAGAGAGATTAAGCAGTGGCTGCTTTCAATAAAGAGAGACACTAAGAAAAACTGTCACGTGTCAATACATAAATATGTCAGTGGATAAGCCTAACGAAGAATATGAAGCCAAATCCAATAGAAACAATGGTTACTGTTTCTATTAACTATTCTGTTCTTAGAACCCTGTTATTTTCTGTATCCCCTATTATACCATTAAGAATAACATCTGATTTTGGTTTTTAGCAGTGGCTGGGAGAATTGATCCAGAGCCCACTAAGCTGTTAAAACATACTGAGCAAGGTCTCTGCATTCTTTGGTGTAGAGGGCAATTTAGATGTGATTAATTGCATTTTTGGGGAAGTACAGGCAACATTCTCAGCACTGTAAATCAATGTGACTCCGTTAATCATACAATCTATGTATATGGTATTTAAAATTTTCACATCAAGTGCAAATTCTATAAGAACATGAAATAAGATATCATGCAGCTCTCATGCCCCACCTTACACTGAACTGAAAAGGCCACTAACTCTTTCTCATCCCTTTGTGCTGCTAGCTTCATTAGGTCTTCTAGACAGAAACAATCCGCTCCACACATAGGAGTGCCAGAAAGGAGAAAGAAAAAGAAGTAGGAATTTTAATTGCACTGTAATCCTTCCAGCTAGGTTTCTTGCAAACATGACATTTCAGGAGCCTAAGAGACTAGAACTCAAAGGAAAATTCCCTATGAACCTTTAAAAAGAAAATACATTAAAATAAATGTGATCTGCGAGATCCATAGGCTGTAGTGTATTGATCCCCAGGCAGTTGGCCACGCTGTAGTTTAATGTAAGGAAGTAATATAAATTAAACTATTTATCATTCCTAACTGAATGGAAAAAAGGAAACAGCCAATTTGTCAACTGACTTTGCCTTAACTGCAACTGCTGCATCCATCTTTCCTGCTTCTCTCTCCCTCACCACCACAGGCTGTAGTCCAGGCTGTCAGCAATTCTCACACAATTCTTCAGACTACCATCAAGAAAATACCTCATTCTATAGTTCATATATCTCAATGAGAGGCCTATAAATAGACACTATTTTCCACCCTTGTCACCGTACTGTATCCATCACCATAACAGCAAAATTACTTTTGAGCACCGCATTAAGTCAATGGTTCTGCAGCTTCAAAGCACTAATGTCTTTGAGGCCATGCGAAGTGATCCACTGAGCCACGCTGCACACTAAAATCAACTACATTTTCACTATGAGTTCCATTATCGTAACAGAAGTGGTCCCAACCTCCACAAAGTATTCAAGGTTGACAAGAGACTGCCAACCCAGTTACTGACAATACAGCCCAAGATTTACCAAGAGGATTTAAGATCCAGCTCCCATTTCAGTTTACCGGTGCATCAGGCAATGAACTCTTCTCACATACACAGCTGCCCTCCATTTGCTACAGCTCTAAAGCAAAGTGTACAAGAAGCTTTTAGTTTTGACCGTAACAAAAGTCCCAATAACTTTCAAAGACACAGTACCAGCTGGAGCAGTTCAGCTGTGCTGCTCCTCCAGGTTGCAGGATGACTTGGGACTTCAAAGGGGTTTTGTGTGTATGTGAGGGTGTTTTGCAACCCTTGTGAAATCAAATTGCATGTGCTCATTGTGCCTGTCCCTCATTAAATGTTTTCGTTAATGAGTTTTTAGTGCACTGACCCCTACTTAATTCATCACTTCATAAATAAAATGAGAGCAATTAATCAATTATCCAAAAGGGCTCAGCTTATGATCATTCTTACACACACTTATCACACAAACCAGAGTCCTTCCCCCACCCCTCAAATTTGTGAAGAGAATCCCCCATCTACACAATCTGTGTAAGTTCCCCCCCATCACAAATCCCCCCTTTTGGATGACTGGCCCACAGACACATCTGTTCTCCAGGACAGCTGGAGGCTAGTGGTGTAACATGGCTGCTGGCCACACTTTGTTCCCATTGTGTGGGCAATCATTTGACCATGCTGCTCCCCTGCCACACTACCATCAAGCAGGCACTACACTACAGCTCAGAAGTCCCAGCCAAGACCATGCTGGAGAAAGCAACTATACAACTACATGACAGAGGTTAGATCTTCGTTATACTCCTTACAACGTACTTCCAAAACACTCTGGAGGTTGCTGTTCTTCACTAAACTCCAGAGCTTGGGGTACACCTGGTTTACCCAGAACAAGGCACCTCCCGCAAAGCCATCTAACCTCAAAACTTAGGTATAGGAAGGGAGTAGCCTTGCAAAGAGTAAGAAACAGAAAGGAGTTTGAAATACCAGACTTGCACTAAAAATCTCCACTCTAATTGAGGCAAAGATCATCACAGAACTTCAGACCATTACATTTCATTCAGCTATGCCTGGATACAGCTGAATACATCAGGGTCAGGCCCTGCCAGAACACTTCATCCAGTCCATGAATCATTTTGTCCTGCTCTCCTTCCCGTTGCTCGCTCAGGCACAGGAGAGGCTCTCAACTGGACAAGTCCCTCTGTCAGCTCATCCCTGGACATGAGATGGGCATTGAAACCTGCAGGTCTCAGTAATTCCAGGGCGCTCTGTGTAGAGCTCCACAAAAGAATTCCTTCACCCCTGAATTAACACATAAGTGCAAATAAACTCAACAAGAGCATAGCACTAGACACAAGTCTGCTCAAGGACTGCAGAGCAGAGCGAGCCAATGCAAACACCCACATACCAGAATGGGTGGATCTAGTGCAACACTTCAGGAACCCTGGGTCTGGCAGTCAGGCTGCAGCGCTGGAGGGCAGCAACTTCCTGCCATGGTGCTTGTTTCTCTTATGGTTTCTGAATCAGGGATGTCAGGCAGCTGATCCCTGCAATAACAGCTGGGAGAAGCCCAGCACTCAACACCATTGTCATGAACAGCTCTTGTGAAGAGCCTGATGTTAGAGGGAGGGCGCACAAGAGAAACCCGCTGGCCAGACGCCCATCCTGACAGGAAAAACCCTAAAGTGTTTACAGCAAGGATTTCAGAAGTGCTTAGCAATTAAGATTCCTAATTTGAGATGTCTTATAGAAGCCTAGACTATTAGTGTGCCTGCCTCCAGCAAACCTGGCATGTGGGATGACAAGGAGATGAAAATCAGGGAAGGAAGGTATTGCTTTTTCATTTCTATTTATTTCCCCATCCCCTTCATTTGTCAGATGGAGACTCTGGAAGAGGAAGGAGATGGGCACTAAACAGGGGTCTCAGCTGCAGAGGGAACTTTAAAGCCCTGGAGACAAGCTGAACTGGTGGTGAGATCTGTATCACTTCGCTAATACAGAAAGAAGAGGGAAGCTGTGTGGTGGCAGTGCACTGGCAACGCAATCCTGGGGGTGGCACAGCCCCTTAAAGAGTTCAGCTTCTTCAGTGAACCCAAGCTGCCTCAAAATCATTACCCAGGGCATAGGAGGTTCTAACCTATAGGAACTTACGTACATTTCTGCCTATAAAGTTCTATAAAATTGTCTTTCTGAATCAGGGATATTTTAGTAGATAACCAGTCGATAAACAGCCAGATCAGGGCATTAACTGACATGGCATAGTTATGAGATGCTGTTCAGGCTGGATACAAACATCTGCGAAAGCACATAAATGAAGAGCTGCTTACCACTTAAACCTGGGGAACTCTACATCCCTCTCAGAAGGGACAGAACAATGCAGGTGCTTGGAGCAATGGGGCTGGACGGATAAATACAACTGCAATTCAGGAACCACAAGAGATTTCTTTTGCAATACAAACACACTGCTTGATTGCTACCCAGCCAAGCAAAAATAAAGGGAGGGCAGTGCCAGTATGTGTCACTGTATTTAAATGGGTACCAAGAAACTGCCTGAAGAAAACAAAGGCTTTGCAGTGGACAGACAAGCAGGACAGAAACTCCAGTGCACCCGTGCTGTGGTTACCAGCCATTCCTTACAGCAGACCAGGTGGTTCCTAGCTGCTAGCCCTCCCTCTGCAGACTGCTTTGTGAACCTGCTCGGATCTGATTCATCTGACAAGGGAGACTGTTTCTAAAGCAAGCCCACCCCTGTTGAAGCCTGCGGTCAGGCTGGCCACCGCTTTCCCAGCGGATAAAATCATGCATCTGCCAGTTCTCTGAGAGAGAACATGGCTGTTCCAAGCTTTAGATTCAAGTTCGGTATAAACGGCCTTGTAAAAATTTGTTATCCCACTCTTAATACATTTAGAGAGGAAAAATATACACAAATAGAAGAAATACAACCTAACAAGTAAAACACAAGGCTGTCTAGGCTTGCTTTACAGAAGCAAATCCTATTCCTATTTCCCTGTCTGATCCTAATACAATGTGTTGCACACCTTCTTCTTTGCTTGTACGATCAATCTGACACAGATTTTACTCATTTTGTTACCCTTCATCTTAGGCCAAATCTCCTTGCACTAATCCTTTCAAGTGAAACACGATGTAAGCTACGCATTGCAACTTATCTCAAAGAAGCATCCGCCTACACTCGAGGAAAAGAAGACTGCAGACTTCCTTTTAAACATTCAAAATAGTAACAATAGATTATCTCTAGAGTTGTGAGAAAACATGCTGTCAGTTTTACCTGTCTTACTTTAATACCTCTGTGGCTCTAGCCATAAGCCAGCTGTTGGGTTTTCCTCATACATTACACAGGATCAACACACACAAAGGTCACATGATGAAGAATTGGTGTCCACTGATTTAATTATTTAATGTTTTAAAAATCAAGCTGGAAGGAGAGGAAAGTGTGGGTTTCTAGGGAAGCTGGTGCAGTACCAGGAAGGGTAGGCTGCAGGAGTTCTTGGTTAATCAAGCTTTGAAAGGTTAATTATCTGTCAGAATACACATGGGCTGGCTGGGGAAGAAATCTTTGTGAGTTGCTAGGGTGTAGAGGTGTCAGGAACAAAAGGCAAATGGGTGCTTGGGGCAAGGAATCTTCATCCCTCCCTCTGCAAAGCATCACGTGCATCTGCAGCACAGTATCAGGGACGGCTAATAATAAACCTTGGTGCTGGGCACCTGCTGGACTAATTGCAGCACAGCATGTGCTGCGTGGGGAGCATCTGCAGCCAGAACTGAACTCAGTGTAGCAGAAGAGCTAGCTGAAAAGCACAGTAGCTCCTGAGCGTCAGACTCAGCAAAACTAAACCTCTGCTTCGGGCTGGGGAATGCAGATCCCTAACGAGATTATAGAAGGAATAGCTGTCAGGGCAGACTCCTGGGTTTTGTCCCTCACACTGAAGCCTGCAGCAGCCAGTGGACTCAGCCTGGTTTTGAATCGGGCTGCGTGGCCATGGCAACCTGGAATTGCCTGGGAGGTCCCAATGCTCAAGAAGGGCTCTGCATTCGCTTCACAAGCACTCCAAGCAAGGTTCACTCCTGAGCAGAGATCTGGCATAAGGCCTGGGTAGTACTTACATCCCACAAAAGAAGGCCTGTCCATGGGGAACTTGACCCATGTCTCTATCAGTACAGCTGATGAATTAGAGCTGCTTGTATTTCATACAGTCACCTTTCAGAAAAGCCTTTGCTTTATCCTGCTGAAATCTGCAGCTCCCAGTGAAGGATGAGGCACAGCACAAACTTGGGTCACTATAACTAACTCTGCCTAGAAGCCTTGGCCTCCCTTCCCAGTACTTTAGACTAGTCCTCTTCTGCCAGAGGCAAGGACACTGGATGGCATCCACTGCTTCTCCAGGACCCTCACATGAATTCTTTGCCACTGTTTTCCCCAGTGGCTCGAGTGTGTGTCCCAGCTCTAGTACATTATATGTCATACAGAGCCCTCTGACAACACAACAGCGCCACAGACTCTAGAGAGCAGGTCCTACAGCCAGCATGGGACAGCTCATCCATCAGACCTGTTGTTCCAGGCTGCTAGCAAATCCAGGTAGAAATGATGAAATCAAATATATTTAGCCAGCTTTTAGAAGCTTGACATAGAAACTTAACTTAGGAAAAGGAAAAAGGAACTGATGAGTGAATACAATTACAGTTCTAAGGAAGAAACCAGTGGTGTCAGCATGGTACATTTGAACACTAATCAAGCCCCATTCCTCTTAAAGTCAAAAGAAGATATTTAGTGGTGCACTGGAGAAGAGCCTTCAGAAGGTTTAAATTATTCTGTCCAACCAATCTTCTAATCATTCTCCCTAACCTCTAGAGATAGATCAGCGTTAGGCTTCTGGCTCACTGCCTCAGTGCATGTGCTAAAAGCATTTCAGGCTTACCAAGGAGGTTTTCATCGCTCTCCGCAGGAGGTCTGGAAAGGCCACTGGATTCTGCCTCAGGAACAATGCAGATTTCCTTGCCGACAAAAAATGGTAGGGAATAGGTAACCTAGCAGGCTCTGTGCATGCACTGAAAGAGAAAGGATCTCAACACGACATCCCACTTAGTGTCACCTACACTGTAATGCACAAGTATGACTGCAGGCTTCAGCCATGCTACACACAGCATCAGCCACAGCCCCCAGCAGTTTGGGTCCACAGCCACTGAACAGAGATCCAACGCTCTCTAGTGAGGTTTCAAATGTATTCATTCATTGCAGGGACAAGGCAAGAGATTATCAGATCCTGACCCTCACAAAGCTCATACACCAATCACATTGCTTGAGCACACTGAACAAAATAGTGTTGGACTGTACATCAATGTGAAATATTCACATTACACTATCAAAAGTAGAGATTAAATATACACTCACTGACTCAGTATGCTAATGTGCAAGTCCAGTTCAGTAATTTAAGATTAACGACCATCATCTCATTACTTCTCTAAGACATGGCTCACAAAAACAGCTCACCAAAAATAATTGAGTTCCACACAAATTTGAGTCCCTCAGGAGTATTCCTCCATAGGAATATAACTTCAGTAATTGCTTCATGGGTCATCAAATCTGGCCTTATAAGCAAAGACAGACACACCATGTAATTCAAAAGCTAATCAAAGCAAGACAGGTCAGAGAGCACACATCAGCATACCATTTCCTGACACTAAAATCATCTGCGCTGGCTGAGAATCTGGAAAATGTATCATTGGTGTTGGAGATCTTTACACAAAAAGATGACAGAAATCCTTTCCTTCTAAATGATATCATTAACACCTTTCTATGGCAGGTTAGTATTTCCATTTTACCCCGGGGGACTGAGTCACAAAGACTTTCCTAAAGCTAATATTAAGTCAGTGGCACAAAGAGGGCTGTTCCTTTAACTACTTATCCTGGAAAACAAAACAATTCATACTTCTAGCTCAATAAAAAATAAAAATACTTAATGCATGGAGAACAAATTCAAAGTAAGCTGCACATAAAATAAACTCAGTCAAATTGACCAGTGGTAAAGAGCACAACAAACTGGAAATAATGTCAGTGGGGAAGTTACACAGCTTGTGCTGGTTTGCCTTGCAGTGGGGCTATCAATTATGCATGCAAATGTGCATGCTCAACTAGGTGTGTACATCAGGAACAACATACAAGCACTTTGGGGCAAAAAAGGCACTTCCCATGTTCATAGAATTCAGCATCATAAAACAAGTGTCACAGAGAGAGAAGTGGGCTAGGAGAAAATCTCTTCCGTTGTGCCCCTCCTTTTTTCTTATACTCATCCTATTTCCTAGTCATAAATGCTCACAACCAACATAATGCTTTCAGCGCCACTGCATCCATCTTCCACGCATTCATTAGTGCATTTCCAGCAGCTCTTTGCCTGCTCTTTGGAAACCCGTAACTCCTGAGCAGAAGCGCTGATATCTAATTCACACACACACTAATTTCACATTCACTTTACTCTGACAGCACTCCTAAGAAGAGCAGCAGTGATTTACAAGCAACTCTCACTTCTGCAGACAGAAATGGACCAGAGCACTTTTCAGCACTGTTCTCTCTCTCTCTCATATACACATTTCTGCTAGGAAATAAAAGCCTGTGCCTGAAAAGTGCCAGAACACAATCTGGTGACATCACTTATCGTACCACCGCAGTACCAGCCAATTGGGGAGGTTTCTTACCCAGCCATGCTTCCTCAGCTAGCAGGGAAGCCTATAGGAAAATGTTACAGCACTGGAAAAGGACTCACGCCTTCATCGTGGATGCTTCTCTTGCCACACCTCTCTCCCCTTTCCTGCTCCAGCCTGCATGAACACTCACACATGCACATACATAGAGAACACAGCAGAGGCAACATAACCATGCACAGCAAAAATCTGTTTCCAAGTATTAGGCTTTTGGCAGTGATTCACGGAAAAATTTCCGCTGGTCCTAGAGATTTGTATTTTTGTTCAGCAGTTTCAATGGGAGGAAGAAGCTTTCTCTTCTAAGTCACTGATCATTTTAACTCATTGTGAAGACTGCACAGCTAAGTCTTTGTTTCTATCCCAAATATATTAAAAGCAACACATCTCCAGCCAGCCAGCCCACCCAAGCACGCCTGTAACCCTGTGAATAGATAGCAGAGTTTAAGGCTTGGACTATGTTCTGCCATTCCCCAGATAGCCGTTAATATAACTAGACAAGATCCAGGTCTTAGCACACAGAGCCAAAGCCCAACATCAGATCAGGGTAAACTGCAATGCTGCAAACTAAGGGTAAAAAGTACACTAGAGATACTTTGCTGCAGCTGCCATCTAGGAGAAGAAATCGGAAATGGGCGCGTAATATTGCTTCCAAGATGAAGCTAGCTATTAAAATAATTGCTAGGAACCCCAGAGATCTCTTCTATCTGTCAGTCAGTGCTCTTAAGAGAGGCAGCTGTAACTGTCACTGCTTCTCACTCTGAAATACAATGACAGTTGGCACATCCAGTAAGCAGGTTTGTATAGTCTTCTGGTAATGGTACAGCCTACTCATGCAAGAGGAAAAAGCCAGGCCCTCTCTGCGAGAGCTAGGGATGTGAGTTGTACTCCAGGCACACAGCCTTAAACCCAACTAACTCAGCAGCACCTGAAAAGCCTTCAAGGACAAAGAGATTTTTGTCACACTCACTGCCAAAACTATTTGAGGGCTGCTCCACCTCCAGACAGCACAGTCCCACAGGCTCCAAGGCAAAAATTAAAAACCCAACTGCAGTTTCCATCCGCTTTGACTCCACTCGGAACATTTGCTCCTACCTTATCAGTATTTTCTTAAAAGCTGCTTCCTGCAACCAGACCCAACCAGATAACCCCAGGAAAAAGGAATGCTGTTCTTTCCCAGTAGCAGCCCAGCCATGCCAAACCCTGCCACTGAACCAGGCCAGTTTCCACAGCTCACTCAGACCTTGGCTGCTCCACTACACTGCCAGGCATAGGTAGGGATTGCTGCAGACCTCGGCCGACCTGAGCCAGCCTGCAGAGCACCAGGGACATCTGTCAGCGCCTGCCTGCCTCACCACCCTCTCATCAACACCTAAAAGCAGTCTTCCCAAAAAATATTGGCAGCTGCAGCTTCTGCTTTACGTCACCTTCAACAAGAAGCAAAAATGCTGGCAGAAGTAACATCTGTCTGTGAGCTCCCTTCTGTATCCAATTCAGAGCTGTAAGCAACCATGTTTTATGCAGCAGCACTGGAAGTGAACACTGGTTACAATGCATCCTCCAGGTCTTCATGACTTCTCACACAGAAAAGGGCAGAAAACAATTCAGTTTGGAGCCAATTCCCAATGTAGCTTACTTACCAAGCCTGCATCACACTCTTACCTAGAAACAAGACAAAACTCTTTCTTTATAACCTGCTTCCTTTGAGGTGAAAGCAAAACAGTCTCTTGAACACACAGCCTCTGGGGCTTCACCAGCTACAATTACAGAGATCAACCACACACCAACAGTGTGAGATCTGAACCCATGTAAGTCACCACATACCCTACCTGAGGAAATTGCAGATCTCATGAAAAACACACCAAAACAAGGCAGTATTTTGTCCCAGTAACAAACAGTCCTATCAGAAAAGTGTTACAAAAGAGTTTAAAACAGAAAATGCCAGTTTCCATACTCTCCTTTTTCTGGCAGCAGCTCAAAGTTCAGTCATATTTACTTTCCCTAATGGAAAGCCACCACTCACCCTCCCCCTAATGTCAAGACTGATGATACTCCAGGTCCTACAGGCAGAAGTTTGGCTGAGTCAGCTGTGTTTAGCCAAGCTGACAAACAGGACAGGACATGAAGTGATATAATGAAAGAGAAATTAATGGACTTTTTCCTTTTTTCATGAAGATGCTGTTCGCAGCAGGGGATTTTTCCAGGAGTATCTTAAGGTTTCAGCTCAAGAGCCCTAACATTTCATTTGGATTTCAAGACCCAAAACACAGTCTTCATATATAACTAAGTACAAGGCAAAGACCCTACAAACACTTACACAGAATCAGGATTTTACATGTATGTACACACACAAAGGTATAAATAACATTCTTATATAGAACTTCTTCATAAAACACAGAATTCAAAGTAAATCCTAATCTTTTCATATATATACAGGTAAGTCTGAAAACAGTGTAAGTAGAAACTCACCATCTCCTGTCAGCCTCAGGTGAATAGCTAACTTAGCTAAATCTTTAAGTGCACTGCAGTTAAGGTAGGAGGTAACTTTCCCAGAATGTAACATGAAACACGTTTCTTGGTGCTGATTACAGAGGAAAGCAAGCCACCACACAGTTCACCTGTCCAGTTCCATTGCACTAAGCTGAAAAGACAAGCAATACCACTGTGCTACTCTAAAATAAGTATGAAAACAAATCCCGTCTCTCAATACTCTCGTAAAAGAAAAGAAACTTGAAGACAGTCCTCAAAATGTGCTTTATACCAGACTAATCTTAGTGCAAAGACAATGCTATCTTACGTAATATTATCTTACATTTATTCTTTTACAAAACACTCCATTATAACTAGAAGAGTTTTGAAGCACACAATGATTTCCCTCCTGTAACACCTACTAAATAAATGCGTTGAGAAACAAAGGGCTGCAGAGAAACAAAGTGCTCAAATCCCAACAACCATGTTCTCCAAAAGTTTCAAAGCAGTAATAACGCAAAGCCACAAGCCCAGGTTTCACAGTAACTCCCAGACATCTACACTCTCGAAAAGTAGGATCCCTAATTTTATCTTGTGCCTCTGAATAAAAAAACAATTTTTCACAAAGTTCTGGACTTTTCCATCAAAACCATGGAAAATAATCACTAGATCACTAAAATGGGCAGTAACAGTATCAGAGTGATGACATTTTACTCTTAGAACAAGTAACTCTCCACATGATACTCCCAGAAATAACCAGTGCTCTTGAACCAAGACTATGGAGACAGATTAACAATTAGGGTTGATCTCCCTTATTCTTTAGTCTGCAACAGAATTAGTTAACAGAAGAGAAATACAAGGAGTACAACAGAGCTGACTAATTACACACACAATATCATCAATTCAACTTTACATTTCATATGCCACTATATTATTTTGCTTTAGAAGTTTTCCTGGACAAGGCGCTGGAGGACTCGGCGCAGATGGACAACGCTGACAATGGAAATGTTTGTACAAAGTGCTTCAGGAAAAGAAGCACATAAGCCCAAGTCAATAAAAACCAACCCCAAGCAATCTTGCAGAAAATTAGCCCAGCCTATACACGGCAGCTTCAATGTTCGTTTAACCCAGAACACAACAGTTCCACAAAGCACTACACAGAGCAGACCTGTGAGACCAAGAAAACAGAAGAAAGGGAGGCGCAGTATGAAGTAATTTCAGACAACCAGTTTTGTGAGAGCTTTAATGGCACAAAATGTTTATAAGCTACAACTTATACATGTACTGTAAACTGTATATAATGTTACAAAGTGCTAACTAATTTATGAAGAATGCATAATCACTTTGGCTCAGTTAACTCCAATAGTTCAACAAACGTCAATTAAAAAAGTCGAATTTCTAACAATCTTCAGCTTGCACTTTTGAAACCAGTAAGTAAAGATGCATTTGCTGCAGTTACGTTTGCCTGCTGCGGTTTTCATGTGCGAGTTTATGCATTTGTTTTTCTTGATACTATTTACAGATATTCTAGGCCAGTTTTCACTGAATGTAAGAAAAATGAAGCTTACATCTGTGTTTCCAAAACTGTAAACAGGTATAAAGCTTTTTAAACAACACTTGTCTTAACAAAACTTCAACTAGCAATAGTTGAAACCCCTTTTCAAATTATACAGCAATCTGTTTCTGTTCGTTGTAAAACTAGAAGTTGTAGACTTTCAGCCGAAGCTTATAGTAGGGTATCAATAAATACTGCATTGTATCATAGCAAGTGTTACAGTGATCATGTATCCATTCCTCACCTGTAGCTTTCACAAATTTGACTTCATGGCTCCATCAAATAGCATAAGCTGTGTTGATACTCTAGCCACAAACTTGCAATAGAGTATTTCCTAAATATTCTGAAGAATTGCCTTTTAATTTAGAAAGGGGTAAATTTTTCTTTTATTATTTAAAAAGTAGTCCCTACTTGGTAAAAATCTGTTTTCCTGTTACTCCGATTTCCATACAAAACAAGATGCTATGATTAGAACTAAAAGTGTTTCAGCCTTTCTCCCATCCCCTCGGGTTTTAGGTCTGTAAAATTATGTACTCAATACTAAAACACCCTTCACCACTTCCCCCTTCCCTCCCCCACCTTTGGGTGAAACCCAATATCCACACTTGAAACCAATATGCAGTTGTAGGTAACCCAAGTGCCACCAGAAGAAGAAAAGCAGATGTCTTCAAGAGGATTTGTTGTTAGACTGCCCCTTTCACCCTGAAAGCATTCTGTAACGGCATTCAGAAGTAGAGAATAAAAATAAATAGAGTTTAGCAGTGGATTTATACTTCACTTTTTTACTTTCTGGGAGCTAACTAAAAACCAAATCTCAATGGGGATTTAGCTTCTATGCATCAACTGTTTCAAGCCATCACTGCTAGTTCAAATCATCAACTTTTTTATAGTCTGATGCAAGCAAATAATTCTATGTAGCTGTTCTCTGCAAACTGGCTGACTATGTTTCCTTATCATCTTCTACAAGTCAGCCTACTAGTTTTTATTTAAATGAGATTTTTGCTAGTCTTAAAATTAGCACTGGTTCTCTAAATACTTAGTATTAAAGTCTATATCATATTTTTTATATATTCATATATATATAAAAAAAGAATATTCTATCCTTCAGAGTCATGCTACATGTTCTGAAATCCAATAAAATCTTATTTAAGGACATGACTGTCCCAATGCTTTGTAACAATTTGGTACTAAAGCTTCACATTTTGAAAAGAAGTGTCACTGAAGGAGGACAAGGCTTAATGTTCCCTAAGATAAAAGTTCACAACATTAGTGAGAAGAGTCTATCTAACATGAGACACCACAAGTGACTTTCAGATTCCATGTATCCCCAAAGGAGATTGTACAGTAAACAATGAGAGAGAGGAATATTGAAAACTCCTTTGCAGAAGACATTTCAGAGTTTGACAACTTCTGAATCTTTACACTCTTGCAAGATTGTCCCCCTTAAAGATAAGTCAAATGCTTTGCCTTCTGAAACTGCCCCATCATCCTAATTGTAAATGGTTCCACAACAAGCAGAATCATATCCTTTTACACAGAGTCTAACTACACCTACAGCTGCTGGGTTTTTCCTTAATTTAAAACTACTTTTAAAAGGAAAATTTTCACATTTCAGATTTTCCCTTAAGAAAACAGGTAAGGAAAAGAAAAGCTTCTTCACATGCAAACAATACAATTTCTCTAATATTTTCTAGGCATCGGACAGGTTCTCCTACAAGGAATAAGGAGCTGACTTCATAGAAAAGACAAGATTACAACAATTAGCTAATATTAAAATACGCTGATGGATTTAGTTATCCTACTTTAGAATTTATGCAGTTTTTGCCTCCTGAAAATCAAATGGTGTTAGCCAATATAAAGGGCCAAGTAAATTCCCCCAAAAGCTGATTTAAACTGTTTTTTATTGCCAGTGATTTCTTAAGTTTATTTCACAACCAGCTTGGGTTCCTTTTCCAAAAGAAAAATTCATTCTCACTCCAATCAATAATTTTCTTCCAAAGAGCCTGCTAATTTTATCACCATTATACAGTCAACATTTATACCATGCACAACTGCAATTTAAGTCAGGTTGCACTAAGGAGGCAACAGCATCACTGATAAAATTAAACTTGCTGGTGGCATTTTGCATTGAAAGAAGCCCTTGCAACATATAGACAGTTGTAAACTCCGTTCAGCAACTCTGACGTGTCTTGCAGGCCAAGAGGCAGGGGAATGGGAGGAGAGAGGGAAAGAATGTAGATAGCGAAACACCTCAACAGAGTTCCAACACAATACTGAATTCCAGAGTTAGCAAAAACCTGGATATGTAAGGAAAGGGTGAAGTCAGGGTCATGCTTAAAATGGTCTCAAGTCAAATGTACTAAATGAGACAGTAACACCTTCACAGGTCACGTGGATTTCCAGGTTTTGCACTCCCATCTTTCAATAAGTGCTGGCTGAAGGTGTGGTCAGTCGCTTTCCAATGTAGATGCTGAAAAAAAAGTATAAGGCATATCGTATTCCACAGAGATATTCCCTGTTTTCCAAACAGCCTGCACGCACTCAGCTAGTCTGTCTTTCACTAAGCCTGATGAGATCCTTCCAAGGACGTCACTTCATTTCTATAAAATTACCTGAAGAGTGAGATTTTCAGATGAGCCTACAAGCACCGATGCTATCAACATTCAGTAAAAGCAGGTTTCTTCCAGTTCCAAGCTCATTTGAAAACCCCAGTCCAAAAATTTGTGTTGTGTCAGCGGAGTACCTGACACAGGGACTCCTGTTGAGCCTAGCAACACTCCTGGATTATTACAATAAAACAAATAAAGTACTGCCTATAAAGGGGGGAGGTGAGCTTTACAACACTGAGCACTGAGGATCTACACAATAAACTACTGCTTACAAAGGAAGGGTGTGAGCTTTAAAGCGCCGAGGAGCTACGCAAACACTGACCTCTAACAAATAAATTCAGGCACAAGTTAATTCGCTGTGGAAATACAGAATTTTGCTATAGTACAAATACCTTACAATATATTCTCACATATTCTACCTTCCTAATTTATTTAAGGGTTTGCAGGAATTTAAAGAGACACTGGAACTACACTCTGAAAAACAAATACGAAGCTATACAAAAACGTATTGTGAGTACATGTCTTTGCCCCATCATAGAAGGATGCAAAATGAATGAACGTAACACAAGGATTAAGCAAGCAGAGAGGTTATGTTGAATTATGCAGGCAAGGAAAGCAGTGCTGAGCAGAGTTGTAGCTGATCTTGTAGGACACATGCAGCATTTCATGTACCTTTCTTTAAGTCCCCAAACCTTGACTTTCAGTAATATCACGCAATTGCAGCATTAAACACTGAAAATAACAGCGTATGTGCCATACACACAAAACTTCAGCACCAGTATTTGTACAATGTGGTTTTGCAATGGTTAGCAGAAGTTACAGCAGGTTTCCATTTACTCTATTCTTACTACATTATAATCCGAAGCACCTAAGTAGAACAGGTGGATAATCAAATGGCACATGTTATAACTGCAAAGGTTATTTGCAAATTCATGATAATCCATGCATTTTCCATACAAGAAGCTTGATCTATTGCAGAAATAAAATGTGTTAATGGCTGAAATGCTTTAACTGCTGCAATGTTTTCCTGCATTTCAAAAAGCGTACTAAGTCTATCTTGAGCAAGGTGCAACAACATAAATATACTAGCTAAAGCCCTTTTCAGCAGGTACCTGGCATACAAGTGGCAAAGCAAAGCCAGATGTGAAAGTTGAAATGCAAATTAGGTTAATACTTACCCTAGTCCCAAAGCCAAAACATGAGATATGAACAGAGATGGAATGAAAACCTTAAGAAATTCTGCAGAGAAAATGCCACCTTTTTTCATTGCTCCACTTTTTCTCATACTTAAAGACACTGAACGTTTGGGATGTCTGAAATGAAATTCCCTGAAAGAAGAGGGAAAGAGGGGAAAAAAATCCAGTCAGATTTTTGTTTCTTTCCTTTTTTTTTTCGCACACAAATGCACAGATCTCTGTAGGAACACTTTTTTAAAAACAAAGAGCTAAAGATCCCTTACATGGAGTAAGGAACCAAAGAGAATAGTAGGAAGGATTGTGGAGAGACCACTTACACAGACAGTATAGAGACAAGGGGAGCAGTAGCTGAAGAGAGAGAGGTAGGTCCGTGAGAGGGAATTTCAGGTTGTGATTTGTTAGCAAGAGCCTCATTTTTTGTTCCAAACAGAGACAGAAGTCTGCCAGATTTAGACAGCATCCTCTATTTTAATAAAAATGCTTTGCATTCAAGGATCTCAACGTTTCCCCTTCCGTGGATGAACATTACATATTTTACATAGAAAGAAAAAAAGGTACAAGAATTTAGGAGACTTGCTCAACACTATTCCATTCAATAAGGAGAACTAAATGCCATAAATCCCACCTCCAAGTCCCCAACTCTTCCAGTAATTACATTTTTGTCAAGAAACTCTGTCAAAAGGCTTACACGGCTTCCTGTGGATTGATACTACTTTTAATAAAAAGATAATTCTGTTACTATTAAGATTTCCACACTTCATTGTTTTGACTTTTTGTACCTTCCCCAGAGAGAAATCTTTTTCCAATATGACCGTATTTGGAGAGCCAGAGTAATTCCACACAACTTATGATTCTTCTCTCCTTCATATAAAAATATTCCTTAGAAGTGCTTAACTTACTTGGGAGGAATGTTTTCAGGCCTACTTGACCAGTCTGACACCCAGCCAGCACTCTTCTTCAAAACTTCCAATTCTTTCTCTCCTTCTACTGCTTCTTCTTCAGACTGAAAATATACATGGGACAAGCCTTGTAACATTCAATTAGCTCCTCCTTATGGTGTTAAACCAAGAGCAACACAACAGTGCTAAAATGATAAGCACCAAATGGTGGCACCTGATAAACGAGCAAGTGTTGTTGGGCTACTGATTATTTAGAAGAGATTTTATTATGCTAACAGGAGGATCTGCACAACTCAGTATAACACAAATGTTATCCCTATATGCAGGACTTCAACATCACTGCAAGTTACTTGGGTTTTAACAGCTACAACAAAAAAAAAAAAAACCACCTATTATTTAAATCTTAAATGCAATAAACCAGCATTATGTTAAAAGTATTCATGTTTCCACAAATGGCAAAAACTTGCAGTTGATGGCGTTTGATTTAAAGCATACGGAGTGTGGCTAAAGCACAGAAAGACGGCCAAATAAAAGGATTTAGAAATAGTATTTTAACTTTAAATGTGTTATCAGCTGTTTAAAATTTCTATTACTTGCAACTAGCAGCTTCTACTGGGTGCATCCCAGATGGAGCAGGGAAAGGCAAGCACTCACTACACAACCACTAGTTGTCTTAATCCAAAGATTTAATGCTACATTATTAGATTCAAGTGTTACCACATAGGAAAAAATAAAATAGACAAGAAAACACCACTGACTTAGGTATAAACTCCTCCTTCTAAACAATTATATTAAATTAAAACAATTTTCTGATCTATCCTTAGTAAAACAGATCACTTAACAGTAAAGCAAAAACCATACCAACCCCAGAAGTCATCAAATACAACAGTCACAAAAGACCACCAACTTCACTCAAATCCCTGTGGCTCCATAGGGCAAAGCTGAAATAGTCCTACTGTTCAGCCAGGTCTTTAACAAAATTAAATGCAAGGTTTCATTCTTCCAGGAATGCTTTCTATTTATACTGCTGAGGACAGCAAATTCTATTAAATGATAAAGCTAAGAGTTCAGCATTAGTCTCCTCTCAGTTTGTATTATGGCAATTATTCACTACCATGTGAGCTGACTATCTGCAGAGCAATAAACTGAACCCTCTAAAATCTTGCGCAGAAATACAAACATTTCAAAGAAAACAGGTTCGACACACACAGTGCAAACAGTGCCAGACAATAATATGACTGCTACTAAGCAGGGCAATTCTCAGCTTCAGAGATGGAGCCTCATTTTTCCCCTCACTTCAAAGCTATTAATCTCTACAAGTCAATACAAAATGTAAGCACAAAATGTAAGCCTAAATAAAGTTTACTAACCCTGCCCTGTGACTAAAAATAATCATTCTGAAGTGTGTTTTAATTCAATTTAACTCCTTAAAAGATAATTTAAACATAAGCTTGACTGCACAGAAATAATTTACTATTCACTAAAAATTATTTATTATTTACAGGACGGTACTATATCAATTTCTAACAAAAAAGACTGACTTAAAACTTGCATGAAGAAAGTACAAGACAAGCAAACAGCATTACCCAAATGACTAAGGTACATCTCCAAATTTTGATTAAATAAGGCTTATAAAATTCATTTGCTAGTCCTGCAGCTAACAGCCAAGTTTAGTGCCCCAGAATGAAAAACAAAATCTGCTACCAACTGTTTAATGCATTTTTTGACACATAAGATCTATAACATTTTCAAACTTTTGACACAACAGAGCTTGCTCTACCCCTCAAGTATTCCCAATGCTGATTTATACAAACACATGATCTGTATACAATAACCACAATTGAAAACACTTTCTTTTTAATTCATGTATTTTAAAGGTTAATAAAGAAAATACCTGAGAACTACTGTCTTTACTTGTGTGCATTTCCACATCAAAAGTTATCTGTCCATCTTCTTGAGGTGAAGGGCTAAAGAGAAATTGATTTTGTTATGTCATTTTGTCATAATACACTGTCACCTAAAGAATCATTAGCGTAAACAGCATCACATCTGAATCATTTCCATATGCACTTTTGCACACTATTCCTATGAGGTACAGACTATCCCTCAGATCAAACGTATCAGTATTAGAAAGTCTTCCAACCACTCCCATCCTTTCATTTCCCCACCCCCATTTATAAACCTACCTTTCTCAACCAGCTGGCCAGCCTCCCACTAAAGCAAAGAAAGCACTGAACAAAAACTGCCACACAAAATCCTGAGATCCTCATTTCTTTTAGGTAACGCTGCCAACATTGTGAATTATGCCTCTTTTTGTATCACTACACACAGAAACATCACACATAAAAAAAGCTTTTCAAATGCTTGGCAAGAATATATAATCCTTGTTATGCTCACTTTGAGTATTAAACATTTGGTAGTCTACTTGAGAAATTAATCACCTATCGCACCTCAACTGACCAAACACCAGAGAAATCAAGTAATGAACAATACAAAATATAGCAGGATGCACCAGTGCAGGTGCCTTATTACAATGCTAAAGGCACCTTTTTAATGCAACTTCAGATTTCACAAAAAAAGTGTATTTTAGAAGTACACAAGAGAAGCCAAACCACCACACTTCAGAGCAATTTACTCCGTGAGAAGAATGCAAAGTATTTCTTGAATGTTACTTCAACTGTCAAAAGGGGAAAAGAATTACCCAAAAGTCAACAAGTGGAAACTTAAGATTAAAAAAGAAAAAAGGAATCTGCCTTCATTCACCTAAAACATGGGTAATAATTGAAAATCCTCTGCTAGTAAAAGAAGCTATACAACCATCATCTAGCAAACGTTCCTGACTGAACTGGAAAGTCGTCTACTAGAGACAGCTCTGACAGCTCGTTTCTTAGCAACATAGATGTAGCAAATTTTGTTTTCTATAAATGTAACCATTCTATTTTAAATATTCGTATGGATTATTTTCAAACAGTGTACTACATTCAGTCATTAAATCTGGCCTAACTGATTTTAAATAGCTTTTATATCTATCAACTACTTACGCAGGCTACCCAGTAGACTTGACAGTTAAACTGCATTCACCCAGCAAAACCAAGGCAGGCACAAGCAGAAGAACAGCTAAAATTTTATCTAAAAGCTGCCCAAGGATTTCCAAACTGCCCTAAAACTGCCTAGAAAAAAAGGTGTAACGAACACGGAAGAGTACCATAATGCTCACATGTGCCTTGAAGGATTATACTGTTAGGTAAGAAATATTTTGCCTTCACAGGACAAAACGCAGAACACTGAAATGAAAGGAGTACAGATCCTGAGGATCTCTTGTTCTGTTAAATCCAGTGATACATTTTATTACATTTGAGTAAACATAAAGCCAGTAAAATTAGGTATTTTTTACATCATATATGATTTATGACAATGTGAAATACAACAGTCGTGTTGAGGTGACTTTCTCGCTCCTGGATTCCTCAGCTTTCTGTGTAGCAATGATCAACTTTCCAAATCAGATGTCTTACTTAATAACCAGTTATCACAAGCCAGCAAGTAATACAAATCCTGGATCATAACAAACTTAAGCCTGAGAAAAACCTTTATGCCACCATTAACATCTACAGGATAAAATCCTGCTATAAACTGCAAGCAGGACAGCAAACATTTCTTTACCTGTCACAGTGGGAACTACCTCTCGAACTGCTCTGTCCTGATTCATGCTGGGCATCCAGGAGAATTTTTTCCATGTCTCCATTGTGGATGGAGGATGATGAAGGGACATGTTCCAGACCTCCATTTTTCCCATTGCCATTATCATTGCTATTGCCATTGCCGTTCATCTGTAACTCCACCCAGGAACCTGTTGGGCCAGCCAGACACCATTTCATTAAAAACCCATCTCAAGTTTATCAATTACACACAGAAACAAACATGGTGAATTCTGATAACATACACTGCTACTGCGGAGAAAATTCATAAACATGTACTGCAGGCAAGAGCAACATGTTTTTTCCTCTTTCATCAACAAGAACACCCCTAAAAAGTTATATTTGATTGCTACCTACCTCCAAAGCTAGGAAAATATGTCCCCTCTCTCCTCAAACATTAATACTTCAATAGGCCATGTTTCTCTTTGCAGTTTTAAGCTTCAATTACCTACATATCGCTCCATTACATTAGTCACCCGTTCCCCTGCTCTACATTCCTTTTTGAAACAACATTTTTAAGTGCTAGTCCCCAACTATACAACTCTCCACCTGCCATTTCATGTTTTTCTTCCCTCTACTTCCAAAGGCCCCTAATCAAACCCTGATTTTGACATACATCAGGCAGGCTGTCATTCTCAATCCTCACAGAACTTTCTCAGCCCTGGCCCTCTAACAAACATTTCCCATCTCTCCTATCCCATCACAACTCGAACCATCAGATGCCTGAAGCAAGCATCATGTTTCCTTACAGAGCTGAAGTACGATGCTGACGTACATTTCATTACAGCTGGATTAAGAGGTTTCACTGCTAAGAAGCCAAAATGAAGAACTGGGTAGCATGAGGAATGCAGAGCTCTCACATGTAATAACAGCTAATAATTTCAATGCCATTAAGTTAAGCCTCTTCCCACTTCCCTTAATTTCCTTAGGGACAGCTCTATAGCCCACAAGTTGAGATTTACTGGGTACCCCCCCCTTTCTTTTTTTGTAGTTATGGCCATGGGATTTCCATGTGTGCACTAAGATTTGACAAAAGAGCAAGAGTGTACCCTGAATGATAAAAGTGGCTGCCAAGAAGTTAATATACTCTGTGGTTAGGTTGAGGATTTTGATTTTTGGTTTCAAAATGTCTTTGCTTGCATTTTATGTGCACATTAACTAAATGCAAAAAAGCATTTACCGGTATGTTCAGTAGTGACACCTTTCAATTGGAAAAAAAGAGGTTTCAAAAACATTAATTCCTAAACATGTTAATATCATGAGGTAAAGATAGACTTCTACTGCTCTAACTGTTCAAAATATTCAAATGCACTCCATATCCAACTGCAGTTCCAATCTTCTCATCAAGACATGCATCAAGAATCATTTGGCCATACAGCCACTCTACTAGCCATGATTATGGCAGGAAAGATCTCCAACTTCTCAAAAGCATACTGTTTTCAATGCAACATGATTTCCCACTATTAGCCAGATGTACTGTCTTGACAATTCCTGTGTAATTTAATTCATGCTGAAACTACTTTATAAACATTATTTGCACAGGTTCTAAATTGTAACACTGATTTCCTGACTTCTGACATGTACTTCAGCGTTCCTGCACTTATATTTTTTTAGATGGCAAAGCTTTGGCTCTGGGAACACAGAAACACAGGAAAGGATGTATGTCACAACAAGTTCACCTACATTCAACTTGATTCTGTGAAGCCGAAACGGCAGTAGTTTATACTTAGTACCAATTATTAACTACACCATTATACTGATGACCATGGAAGCATCACACTCTTAAAAGAGTAGAGGTGGTTTACAAGTCTGGCTTCCCCAAGCTGTATTCACAAACAAGGTATTTAGGGTGTGCACAGAGCTCCTGTGCACAATCACACGATGTACACACTCAGTACTACGTATCTTCTCAGATAATCAAGTGTTAAATGGCAGAAGGCAGCCTTTGCTCAGACCAGTCAGCACAAGTCACAGACTATTATTTCAGATTTATGATAAGTGCTGGTGTCTAAAATTCTAAATAAAAAGACCATGCTGAAAGAACTACATCAGGAAGGCAGATATGCCTTGTGGCAACACCTTCACATCAAGAGGCCACACCTGCAAAAAAGCATGTAGCAACTGCAGCTAGAAGACAGGCCAGAATGCTTCCACTTCAGAGTAGTGAGCATCTCCTGGAAGAATTAAAATGCTCAGGATCTGCAAAAACATCTATTACAAAAATAAAAAAATCAGCAGTGAGTGACAATGTGAAAAGAACAGAGGGCAAAGTTGTAGGGGGATGTCCTCCTCTGACACCACAATGGAAACCCAGCAGAAGATGATCAAAACTGGCTGCTCTAGTATGCAGCTACTAAAGACACCTCCACAGCACCTAAGATTATGCACAAAAGATCTTCATTAATGTTTATCTGGTCTGACAAAACTTAACATTTACCTCAAATGCATTGAGGCCATACTACGAAGAACACTCAAACTG
>JANRGW010040108.1:0-26958 GCA_024733675.1 Psilopsiagon aymara
ACAAGTGAAAAACACAGTGCTGCACCAGCTACCAAGAAGGGGAAAAATGACTGCTACTGCTGAACCCATGACACAGTGTTTTAAAAAGAAGTCTTATATAAAAATACAATAGGATTTGTTTATAAGTGTATATAAAATAAACACTTCTTGTACCATGAATTTTTCATATCGGGAAGCATAAAGGACATCCAGTCAGGATTATTTCTATGCCAAATTCTCCAGCCTTGAAAAACTGAGGGCGCTGCCAATAACAGTAACTGGTAAAAGACATGTAACACAATCTTCATAGAATCATAAAAATCATAGAATGGTTTGGGTTTGAAAAGGACCTTAAAGATCATCTAGTTTCAACTACCCCCAAGATAATCTTGATCTCCTGCAGAAAGCCTTTTCCTTCTGTGACTTGGTTAGTGTGACTGAAACACTTGCCAGTGAAGACTGAAGCAAAAAAGTCATTGAGTATTTCAGCCTTTTCCACTTCCTGGGTAACCAGGTCTCCCTTTTCCTTCTGGAGGGGGACCACATTTTATCCTTTTCTTCCTTTTATTATCAACATACTTGTAGAAGAATTTTTTATTGCTGTTTACATCCCTGGCCAGATTTAATTCTGCCAGGGCTTTTGCTTTCCCAACTTGATCCTTTGCTACTTGAATAATTTTTCCGTAGCTGTCCTTGCTTTAACCCTCTTTAGACTTCCTTTTTGTGTTTCAGCTTTTCTAGGAGCATCTTGTCTATCCGTGCAGGCCACTGAGCGTTTTTACCTGACTTCCTTTTTGTCAGGTTGCATTGCCATTCAGCCAGTTTTTAATCCTTCTCACTCTCTGCTCATCTATCCCAGACTTCAAGAGTTTGTCAGAAGATTTTATGGGAGACACTCTCTCAGAACTTGATGAGGACCAGGTAGACAATGTACACTGCTCTCCCCTCACATACCAAGCCAGTATCATCATCAGAGAAATTTATCATGTTGGTCAAGCGTGACTTCCCCATTGCTGAAGTCTTGCTGACTACTGCGATGATTTTCCTGTCTTTCATGTAGCTTGAGGTGGTTTCCAGGATTAGCTGCTGCATCACCTTCACAGATTTATAACAAGACTTTTTTGAAGAAAAAGACAATGTTGACATATTAAATAACTACCAGTTAGAAGCCCTAGAATTTTGAATCTGATTCAAAGTGTTCAAGGCCAGGTCCTTTCCAAACCCTAACCATTCTATGATTCTGTGATTTAGTAGTAATGTATTTCTTGTTAAGAGGAAGGTGAGACAGCTAAACCCTCTATATATTAGTTTCTCTGTCTATGGCATGTTGCTAGAGAGCAATACTGGTAAATACACAGGGCTTCACTAATGGTTCAATTTACAACAAAACTGAAAAAAAACCCAAAAAAATCTTCATGTAGCATAAGCTTTTCAAAGCTGTTCTATTGATGCCAAATCACTTAGAATTAATCAGATTTTGATTCCAGCACTTGCTTTTTTATCTTCATAACTATGCCTTGTATACTTCTGCCTCAAAATATGAAAAAATCTTCAGTTAAATAAAATAATAAATTTTGAGTAAAATATTATAAACATATTAAATATTAAATATAAATATAAAAATATTATAAAAATAATATTAAAATATTTTGCATACCATACTTTTCAATAGTAAAATCTAAAAATTCAAAATGGACCTGTTTATTTTGCCCATAATCCCTAACCTTAGAGGCTTTCAGATTAATCATCTAAAAGCAGGAATGTTAAGTAGAGCTGTTTCCATACTAAATTTAAAAGCTGAGCGGAGTTATTTTTAAAACACAATTTTCTAGTTCTAATGCATATTTTGTACTTTTTAGTGTGCTCAATGCCTAAAGACTTTGATGGCTGGTGAAATAATTTACCCATACCAAGCTTCTCCATATACATTGTTATTCTCCTTGTCTTTTCAGGTAAAGATAGACAGTACATAATCTTAAGAATGAATTGTTAATGGACAAAAAAAGTACAGAAAGTGAAAACAACTTCCATATCCAATAGATTACATTTTTTAAAAATATGCTTTATGTGTGGAGGAAGGAGTGAATGAAATGTCATCACACACTTATAGACTAGGTCATAAAGGAGTGTGGAATAATGGAGAAATAAATTGCTTGGGCATCTTTATTATAAAGCTAAGTATACAATTGTGCCATGAATGTAGTCTCTTATAATGAATAATTTCTTATACTGTCAAAAAAATGTATGATGGTCCATTAATACCCATTCACATATCTATCTTTCTGATGCAGCTGCCCTAATGTGTTTGCAGGATTTTTTGAATAACCATGTTAAAGAGGACAGATATGTTAAATAATGATTTTATAAAGGGAATTTTATCCCATGTTTGTTCCAAGTGGTTCAGGTACTTTTTTTTTTCTGAAAAGTATTGACCATTATAGGTGACAAGGTACTACAGGATATGTGCCAGTACACTGATCAGTGGCACTGATCTTTAATCTTAAATTCCAATATATGTCATGTAAAACTGAAAGGCATGATTTTCTATATCTTTTTTTTTTCTGTGAAATACAAGCTATCCCTCTGTACAGTGTCTCTCAGCACAGTTTTTACTTGATTTTAGTCTCAAATACCCCAATTAGATAAAATTTTTCTCTAAAGCATATTTTTTTAGCACGTTTTGTAGGAGAACATGTTAAACTTTGAAAGAAAGCAAACAACATAACCAACCAAAACAAAGACCATATGTCAAAATCTGTTGTTGGTAAATCAATACATACCAAATAAATTTGTTAGAATGATAATAAATAACACACAATTTTTCAAGTAACTAAAAGTAAGGAAGCCAAAATACTTCAAGCTTGTGAAATATATGTGTATGGTCTATTGCAAATATATGACTTGGAGCTGCCAGGTGCCCATCAACCTGCTCTCTCATTCCCCCACCTCAACAGGATGGGGGAATAAAAATGAAGATAGCTGTGGGTTGAGATAAAGACTGGGAGATTGCCTACCACTTGCTGTTACGGGCAAAAGACACACAGCTTAGGGAAATAATATTTAATTTATCATCAACTAAAGTACATTTGGAAAGTGTGAAATTTGAAAAAAATCCTCCACTCACTCCTTTTCTAGGCTCAATTTCAAGCCTTATTTATTTATTTATGTGTCTACCTAGTCCTCCATGAGCAGCACAAGGGGATGAAGAATGGAGATTGTTGTCAACACACAATATCTCCTTTCTGTCAGTTCTTCCTGCTCAAACTTTTAAATTTCTCCAGTATGGCATCCTCCATAGGCTGCAGTGTGGATACCTGCTCCACTGTGGTCTCCTCCATAGGCTGCAGAGGAATCTGTGTTTTTGCACCTGGAACACCTGCTCTTTCCCTCTCCAGCCTTGGTGTCCATGAGGTTGTCTCTGACACTTTTGCTCCTCACTCCTCATTGCCATGCAGTGTTTTACCCTTTCTTAAGTATGTTTTCCCCAAGGTGCTTGGCTGTTGATGTCGCTAATGCCTTGCAGTGCTTCCTTTGAAACTGGTTGGAGCTGGACAGAACCAGCTGCGTCTGGTTCTAGCCAGCAATATCTGGTCTGCCCTTTCAGAGATTATATCTACTGCCCCCCTGCTGCCAATGCCTTGTCATCCACATCCAATACATGGGCAACAGCTGTATAAAGGATAGCTCCAAATTTCGTAATAATGACTTGAAAATACCTGTATTGTTCTTCTATTTTACTTACCCTTCATGTAGTCTTATATTCACTTTTGTAAAGCTTTGTTTCGTTACTTAATATATCACAAATATTATTACAGGAAATCTGTATTAAATAGGTAGCCTATCAACTTCAAATCAGGTATCCTGGGAAGAATATAGGGAAAATGACCAGTTGTCAGGAAGGCCAAGGAACAGCTGAAGCTGAATTTGGCAAAGGACACAAAATATAATAAGAAAGGCTTCTATAGGTATATCAGCCAGAAAAGGAAGATCAAATTTCTCACTGTCTGGATGGAGATCAGTGGTGACTGATATCCCTCAGAGGTTTGTATTAGGACCAGTAATGATTAATCACGTCCTTGTATTTCACCAAGGACATAGACAATAAAGTTGAGTGTGCACCTTCAGCAAATTTGCAGATGACACCAAGCTGAGCTGTGCAGTTGAAAAGCCTGAAGAAAGGGGTGCCGTCCAGAGTGACCTTGACATACCTGAAAAATGGAACCATGCAAATCTCATGAGGTTCAACAAGACCATGTGCAGCGTCCTGTACCTGAGTCAGGGCAACATCTGGTATCAATACAGGTTGGGGCATGAAGAGACTTAAAGCAGCCATGTGGAGAAAGACTTGGGGTGCATATTCACAAGAATCTCAACATAAGCTGATGATGTGCCCTCACAGCCAGGAAAGCCGACCCTATGCTGGCCTGTATAAAAAGAAGCATGAATAGCCGGTCAAAGGGAAATGGTTCTGCTCTCTACTCCACTGAGACCCCACCTGGTGTACTACATCCAGTTCTGGAGTCCTCAGCCCAGGAAAGACATGGAGCTTTTTTGAGCTTTGAAGGTCCCTTCAACCCAAACTATTCTATGATTCTGTTATTCTAGTGATTCTGTGGTTCTAAATAGGGAAATAAGAAAACCTTTTTGTCAAAAGAAAAAATAATAATTTTCATGTAAATAAAAGTAGATTTTGAATTTGTTACATGTGACAAAAACATGTAAGCTAAATTTTTAAATGCAGCATGAGTATTTTAATATTTTACAAAAAACCCTCAAAAAATATGCCAAAAGATTAGAAGATGAAACATTACATATCAAACAATGTGTATCAAATATCATTTATTTTAGTTGAAACAGTGTTAAAAGCATCTGGAATTTAATTTGAGAAACAAATTAACATACATCTAAATGTTACATAAAAACAATGTAGTCAGCAACAACTGAAGTTGTTTTTTTTTTCTTGCTAGTTGCATGCATTATGTAATACTTTCCTTTACATGATAATCACTCTAAAGGTATAAACAAGAAAAAGTTACACACAGAGAAAGTAAGAATTACTTGGAAACCAACAATGAAATCTCATATTTTTGTTTCAAATACCAACAACAGTATCAGCTATATACAGTTTTTAGAGAGGTTTATTAGAACTAATTGAAAATAAATTTCTATATAAAATAAAAGGAAATTATAAATATGGAATGGAAAAACAAAATGAAAAGTAGCATAGATACTAATTCACTCAGTAAAGCAAAATCCTATTTGTGGTTTGGCATCCTACCTAACACAGTTCTGAGTATCAGCCTATCCCTCTCTCCTAAAAGTAAATGTCATATTGCCGCATATTGTAACTGTGGTGCACTCATGAATGAGCATATTTGGCATGCAGAGCATTAATATTTCCTTATAGTTGACCAGACCTCTGTCAATTTGGGGGATCACTGCACTCCTCATAGCTCCTACTAAGTTAAAATAATTTCCAGACCAGTATTGTATTGCTTAGTGCAATATTATGCTATTTTCGTTGAATTCATTCTGTGCCAAAAAAGAAAAAAAAAAAAAAATCGCATTGAAGGAAACAATAATAAAGAAAAAAACAACTAAGAAAACCCAACATAAAATGACACAAAAACAAAATCTGGAGATTTTATTAGAGAACCATAAGCAACATCAATGCTTCTACTGTTTTTCAGTAATTTGGATATGGCTTTGATGAAATTGGTGCCACTAGAAGTTATATGTACCTTTTCGTCATGCCTTCTACTTCATTTGGTTTTGCTTGTTTGTCTGTCTGTAGGGGCTGGCACATAGGCCTTCTTCTCTAGATGCTTCATCAGCTTCTCTGCCTTTCTTGGGACATGCTTTAGCACCTCAATGCCTTTCTTGTAACAAGGGGCCCAAAACTGAGCACAGTATTCAAGATGCAGCTGCACCGGTGCCAAGTACAAGCAGAAAATCTCTTTTCTAATCCTGCTGGTGACACTATTTCTGATACAACTCAGGATGCTGTTAGCCTTCTTGGCCATCTGGGCATACTGCTGGCTCATTTTCAGCTGGCTATCAACCAATACCCCTAGGCCTTGTTCTGCAAGGCAGCATTCCAGCCACTCTTCCCCAATGCCATTCCATAGCATTGTGATTCAAGTGCCGGATCCAGCACTGAGACTTGTTGAACCTCAGCTGGCCTCAGCCCATTCATCCAAACTGTCCAGATCCCTCTTTAGAGGCTTCCTACCTTCTATCAGATCAATACTCCTGCCCAACTTCATATTGTTTACAAACTTACAGAGGGTGCACTTGATCCCATCTTCCAGATCATCAATAAGCTTATTAAATATAACTGGACCCTATACTGAGTCCTGGGGGACACCACTAGTGAACAGCTGCCAATCTGATCTAGCTCTATTCACCACAGCTCTTTGGGCCCATCCATACAGACAGTTTTTTACCTAGTGAAGAGTACACCTGTCCAAGCCATGAGCAGACATTTTCTCCAAGAGAATGCTGTGGGAAATGATGTCAAAGACTTCACTAAAGTCAATGTAAGCAACATCAACAGCCTTTCCTTTATCTGCTGAATGGGCCACCTTGTCACAGAAGGAAATCAGATTAGTCAAGCAGGATCTGCCTTTCAAAAACCCATGCTGACTGATCTGATCACCTGGTTGTCATGCACATGTCATGTAAAGGTGCTTAATAAACTTCTCTGACACAGAGGTGAGATTGACAGGTCCTGCAGCCTCCTCCAAGCCCTTCTTGCAAAATAGACTTAACAGACGACGACACACAGACCCAGTCTCAAGGGAGGTGTGATGCCTACCAGGATCTCTCATCAGAGGTGTTACAGAGAGGCCGCCTGCTCTAGTAAGTCCCACTGACTATTACTCATTTCTAGAGATCCATGTGGGCACTACTGATATACACAGCAACATCTCACATAACAAAAAAAAGGTCTACAGAGATTTGGGAGAGGTGGTTAGGGGCTCTGGAGCTCAGATCTTCTTTTTGTCATTTCTCCGGGATACACGGAAGGACCCTAAAAAGGCGAGGAGGGTTGGCCAGGTTAATAAGTGGTTAGAAGGGTGGTGCCATAGTCAGGGATTTGGGTACCTTGAACATGGGGATCCATTTAGTAGACCAGGTCTACTGGGGGCTGGTAGAGCTGGCCTGGCAAAGAAAGGGAAGAGTGGATTTGGTAGGAGGCTTGCCAGACTGGTCAAGGATGCTTTAAACTAGATGTGTTGGGGGAGGGGGGAGGGGGGCGTCGTTCCATCCCAACACACCCAGTCACCAGTCGCTTGCCAGCACCTATAATAAACATTCAGAGCAATGTAGAGATATTCCAGCTGCTCCAGTCAATCAGCTGGCTTCAATTGGAGCTCAGCTCAGATGCCTCTATACAAATGCAAGCAGCATGGGGAACAAACGAGGAATTAGGGATGTGTGCGCATCTACGGGGGTATGGTATAATAGGGATCACAGAAACAGGGTGGGATGGCTCCTATGACTGGTGTGTTGGAATGGAAGGTTACAGGCTTTTTAGGAAAGACATGCACAGTAGGTGGGGAGGGAACTTTGTATTTATGTAAGGGATAGGCTGGAAAGTATGGAACTCTGTCTAGGGAAAGCTGAGCAGTAGGCAGAGTTTGTGGGTCAGGGTTAAGGGGAGAACAGTGATGAGAGAAATTGTTGTGGGGATCTGTTACAGAACTCCTGATCAAGAAGACACTATGGATGAAGCACTCCATAGACAGAGGGGAACAGCCTTGCCCTTGCAGGACATTGTTCTCATGGAGGACTTCAACCACCCTGAAATCTGTTGGAAGGATGGGAAAGCCTGGCACAAGCAATTCAGGAAGTTCATTGACCGTGTAGAAGACTACTTTCTTCTGCAAGTAATAGAGGAGCCAACAAGGAGAGGTGCCATACTTGACCTTGTGCTCACCAACAGGGAAGGGCTGGTTGGAAATGTGATGCTCCAGGGCAGCCTTGATAGCAGTGATCATGAGATGATCGAATTTGAGATCCTCAGGACAGTGAGAAGAGTGTACAGCAAGGTAACTGCCCTGGACTTCAGGAGAGCAGATCTGGCCTCTTCAGGAAGCTGCTTAGTTAGGTTTCATGGGATATAGCCTCAGAGGGCAGGGGGGGCCAAGACTGTTGGTTGATATTCAAGGATCACCTGATGCAAGCTCAGGTGTGTGGCATCCCTAATAGAAGGAACCGAGGCAGGAGGGCCAGGAGACCTCCTTGGATGGAAAAGAAGCTGCTGAGGAAAATTTGAAGAAAAAAGAGGCTTGTAAAAGGTGGAAGCAAGGGCAGGCAGCCTGGGATGAATACAGGAATGTTGTCTGGGAAGCTTAGGGACCAGGTTAGGAAAGCTAAGGCTCACTTAGAATTAAACTTGGCTAGGGAAGTTAAGGGATGCTGGGGAGGGACTCTTCATTAGGGACTGTAGTGATAGGACAAGGGGTAATGGATTCAAAGTTAAGCAGGGGAAGTTTAGATTGGATATGAGGAAGAAATTCTTTACTGTGAGGGTGATGAGGCACTGGAGTGGGTTGCCCAGGGAAGTTACGAATGCTGCATCTCTGGTGGTGTTCATGGCCAGGTTGAATAGAGCCTTGTGTGCCATGATTTAGTGTGAGGTGTCCCTGCTCATGGCAGGGGGGTTGTAACTAGATGATCTTAAGGTCCTTCTCAATCCTAACTATTCTATGATTCTATACAAAGAGCTAAATATCAATATTAGGAAGAACTGACAGACATCACTGGCTCTATTTACTACAATTAGCATTTAGTTGCCTGAAATAGGAATCTAGTTCTATTTCATAAGCTCTAGCTTCTGTCTGTTATACCAGATGGTCCTCCTGGAGATATTCTGTCATATCTGTTGCTCCTGTGGCAAGGCCGCAATGGCTGTGACAACTTGAATGGCATTAGACACCTGAAATGCGGACAAGTGTTATCACTCGAGATCATCATTAGTTCTTAATGCATTATAGATGTACCTTGCAAGTCGAAATCCTCTTTCAAAAGCTTTCAGGTACCTCAGCCTACCTTTAGATTCTGGATGACGAGGTCATTTAAGCATCTATACACTATGGAAGTGAAAAACCCTGGGAATAACATAATGGTAAGTGTAATTTCCTGCTGACCTTTGTCAATAACAGTTACTATTCCTTTTGTAGAGGGGATGATTCAGTCCTTACCACATCTACTTCCTAGCAGTCTATGTGAAAGAGAAAACTGCAAGGGAGAAACTCAGTCCTTGTTAACAACCTAGGCTTACAATACGTCTTCAAGTGTGGTGGTGTCATGGTTTCAGCCCAGCCGGTAACCCAGAACCACGCAGCCACTTGCTCACTCCCCTCTCGTTTTCTTCCTCCCTCAGCTCCCAGAGGGATGAAGAGGAGAATCAAAAGAATGTAACTCACACAGGTTGAGATAAGAACAGCCCAGTAACTAAGGTATAACACAAACCACCAATAATATTAATAATAATAATGGAAACAACAAGGGAAGATAATACCATCGCATGCCACCTGCCGACCTATACCCAGCCTGACCCGAGCAGCAATCTAGCCCTTCTGGGTAACTGCAACCAGTTTATATACTGGGCATGACATGCTGTGGTATGGAATACCCTTTTTGTTAGTCTGAGTCAGGTGTCCTGTCTTTGCTTCCTCCTGGCTTCCCCTGATCCCTGGCAGAGTATGAGACTCAGGAAGTCCTTGGTCAGAGTAGACATTATTGTGCAACCACTAAAACCATCGGTGTTATCAGCATTGTTCCCAGGCTGAAAGTCAAAAACACAGCACTGCACCAGCTATAAGGAGAAAAGTGACTGCTACTGCTGAACCCAGGGTAGGTGGAAAAGAGAATATAGAGAGTCCTCATTCACCCACTTAACCATGCTTGGGATCTGCAAAGAGCAGTTCCCTACTTTACAGATTTTGAGAATGAAATTACTTGGTAGCTGATTTCAGATATAATGAACTCTCAAAGTCTTTTAACTTAACTGCATTCTCAACCTTGATGTTCATGAAGTAATAATTTTATTTAATTTTCTATCTTCATTTAAACATTTTTGTAGCATACAGATCATTATAGCATCTTAAAAGTTCATTTGTCTTTTAATAAACCATACAAGTTCTTGGCATCTGTGTAGCAGGATCATGCTGAGAAATCTTAATTCTTATTCTATTATGAAAAACTAGCTTTTTTCTATTAAATCTCATTTAGTATCTTTATAAGTGCTTTTTGTCATAATCACTGAAAAAACCTCCAGGCTAATTATATCAGACTACCTTACTTTTCTCACTAGTAGAGGCAAAGAATAACTAAAATGGAATGGTATTTATTTATGTTACTTCTATGGAAAAAATTCAACACCTTCAACACTGAATAGGGGGAAAAAAAACCCAGACAACTAGCTCATGTTAGAAATGTATATGAACTAAGCCTACATTGCATAAAGTTAGATAATATGAGATTGCTACTCTTCACAATTTTAAGTAAGCTCTGCCAAAACTTCTAACTGAAGGAGCTGCGCTGAATCTGTATTCTATTCAATACATCAGATATTATTCAGCTTGCAGTACACAAAGTTATAGAAAAGAATAAGAAAATATTCAGCACTGAGGAAAACATTCCATCAATCAAATTTGTAGACTGACTTCTTACCAGAAACATGCACATACTATTCTACATGATCTCAAATCTAGATTGTACAAAAGAGTATCTTGCAATAAAACATAGAATAAAAATAAAACCTAAAAAAAATGAACCAGCAAACATTTTGATGAAAGGTAAGTTATGAAAAGAAATAACATATGAGTCACTCTCAGTTACAAGTGAGCTCTTCAGAAAAATTCCAGGAAGCATTATATTACTATGAGAAGTGATCTAAATTCTCAAGACCTGAAGTCACAAGATTTAATTTCACAAGTAAGTCAGGTGCACTAATGTTGAGTTCTTCTCTAAATAAATTTTTAATGCTCTTGAAAGACTTAAATTTGACTTCATAAAGTCATGCTTTTGAGCTGGGCATAAGATGAATTATTTCATTAGTTGTGTTGTATTGTAGCCGCAATGCAATGTTTTGGTCATGATAGTGAGAAATATTTTTTTAAAAAGACAATATTATCATTCAGTCTCAACAGAAGCACAAGGTAGCGCCTGAAAAATTTGTTTGCTTTCAGATGAAAAACTTGAAAGAACTACCTGCCACTTATATTTGTCATACTCTATGTATGGAGATTTAATAAAATTTATTTTTTGTATCTTGAGTAGTCCACAAGCTGGACTGGGAACTAATGCCCTTATTCTAAGAACAGCACAAGTAGTTAAAGAAAACAGTACTTACTGATTATTTTACAGATGAACAATGATGAATGAAACAACTAAAAAGAGACAAAGAAAAAAATGAAGAAAATAAAAGATAAGAACAAGATGAACAGCATATATTGTCATGGTAATAGTCATAAAGTATATTAGAATATGAATACCATGATGATCAGATTCACCGACGCTGAAGTTGGAACTTTGAATTGAGATTAATTCCAATTAGTAGTGCCACCAGAATAGATATTTAGGGTAGCTAAACATCTAGCAACTACTAAAAGTCTATGCTAATAAAGGTTTTACTGGTAAACAACAGAACTATAAGGGTCATCTTTGAGTTGTCCAATCTCTGAATTGCTTTTTTTGGTTGTTGTTTCGTTTTCATAAACTACATAAGGCATCTGCTTGATTAATTTTCTTTTTGAGGTTTTAACTTTTAAATGGTTACTGATAAAAGCAATAAATATTGTCCTTTCCCCTTGTTGATTAATTAGCCTCTAACTGGGTACTTTTACTGGGGCTATCTTCGCATTAGATCTATTTTAACAGAATTTCAAAACTATAGAAGAAATTAATTTTTGCAGGTCAATGGGATCCAGTTTGATTGCAGTCTGAATTGTGTCCTGCTTGCCATCATAGAAAGAGCCCTGGGGACACCAAAGTTAAAGAATAAGGGAGAGGAGGTGCTTGAGATGCCAGAGCAGAGATTGCTCTGCAGTACTTGAGAGAATTAAACTGGTGAAGTTATTTCCTTGCATACCATGAAGGATCACTCTGGGGTGCAGAACACTGCAGGGCAGTATGCTGGAGAAGATGGATATTTCCTGAAGGATTGCATACTGTGGGAAGGACCCATGCTGAAGCAAGGGAAACCTGAGAAGGAAGGAGCAGCAAAAAAGTACTGTTATAGACTGATCCTGATTCTCCACTCCCCTTCCTGCCTGTGCTTCCCATGGGGAAAGAGGGAGAGGAGCTGGGAATGCAGGAGTGAGGTTGAGCCTGTAATAGGGGTTGGGGGGAAGGTGTTGGTTTACTTTTGACTTTGTTGCTATCAGACACTTTTAATTGGCAATAAATGAAATTGGTTTTTGCCAGGTTAAGTTCGTTTTGCCTATGTGGCAGGTGATCTGCCTCTCTATCTAAACCTACAAGATTTTTTGTCTTATTTTCTCACGCTGTTCTTTTGAGGATGGGGACAGAGAGAGAAGCTGAGTGGGCATCTGGCAGCCAATCAACCACAATAACAGGAAAATAAGAAAGGTACAGTTCCCTGGCAGCGTTCAAGGCCAGGCTGGACAGAGCCTTGGCTGACACTGTCTAATGCGGGGGCATCCCTGCCCATGGCAGGGGGTTGGAACTAGATGATCTTAAGGTCCTTTGAAACCCAAACTATTATATGATTCTATAACTACCAAGAACATGGTTGCTTATTTGCTCAGCTTATTCCTCTCCTCTCCCCCACTTTTTTTTTTTTTTTTTTCCCAAAATGCCAAATAAAAGACTTGGGATCTAAATTAAAAAAAAAAAAAACAAAACAAGATAGTCAGATTAAACAGAATAGTTCTTATATTAGACTGAAGAAATTGCCTAGTGATGTATAGGCAGTGTGAACTTGTAAAGCTTCAGTTCAGGAACTGAGTCTAAACCACTTTAGTTGCAACCTTGGACAACCTTTGGTTTTTCCAGCCAGTTTTCAGAACTGTTCAATTATTGAAACCATAGTGTTATTTACATATGGGTGTAGTGTTCTTTCAAATAAGCAACTTTTATAGATCATACTAGACAAAATGAATCACAATATTACATAATGCTATATGGGTATATTCTTTAGCATCATCCACTCCCCAAAGTACAGATCTAGTATTGTATTGTTTGAGAGCTGTTACAAGGAAATATAAATTCAAGCCTGGTTGTAACTTCAAAGCTGTCAGGTTCATAAGCTTGGTTGTGGCAAATGCCAGACTGTTTAACCATAATGTACTCTTAACACTGTTATTTTCCTCCAAATATCCAAGGATTTTCTAGGGTTTTTTTTCTATTTGTCCTACAAGAAAAAACACAAAGAAGAAATTTAGCTGGTTGCATTACTAATATTGCATTTGCAAAAAAAAGGCAAACAAAAAAGTCATATATATCATCATTGTACATAAAATCTACCTATCATCTGGTGTGGTATTGTTCACATCACTGGGACTAACTAAAAGGGATACAAAAGATTTAGCATGTATGCAATATGATTTAAAAAGGACCATGTTGACTGAACTATAACTATAAACTGCTGTTTAAATAAATATCAAAAAATACTCCCTCAAAAAACATCCATGACTGCATTCAGCATCATGTTAGCTCTTTGCTGGTGGTTACAGTGTAAAAAATCAAAAAAATACCTTTTTAACATGTGTAGTTGCTTTTCTTTAGACTCATAAACAGCTCAACTTGATGAATTGATCAAAGTGTTTTAAAAATATAAAATTTCCCTTAGAGCTAAATACAGTGCAGAGTTAATGAAAACATAAATTCAGTAATTTAAAGGTCAAACGCATATTATGGCAGTAAACTGAACGTCAAATACACCTTTTTTTTTTCTTTTTCTTTCTAACTCTATTTGTTCATTCTTTCACTTCACCATAATTTCTACATTTTTCTCACTGAAAATCATACATATTGAGATTTTTTTAAATCAAACATTTTCTTTAAATCATTTTTCCTTTAAAAAAAAGGACAATTTGTGTTCACCATGTGGTTACTGCTAACTTAGCATACCTCTAAAACACTGTTCAGATCTCAACGTTTTTTGAAAGCCATTTTATCCCTACCCATGTCACTGTAAACTGAAAAATGCCTGCTAAACCGTAAAGCTAAACAATTATATTCCAACCCTATCAGCTCCTTGTTCATATAAGCTCCTTTCCATTCTTTCTGTGCTCTCAGCAAGGATGAGAAAGATGAATCAGAACATCTGAATAAAAAATAAAATATTCAGATGTGATACTTGCCATCAACATTACAACCTGTATTATTTGTATAAATGTCTCTTTGAACTGCCTAAAATAACTTTTTAAGGGTTTTTTTTTTTTTTTTTTTGCAATTTATTCTAGTTGGGAAGACCCCCATCATCCTGAAAATTGCCCTTGACTACTGCTATTTTCTTGGTAAGACAGGTGTTCCTGCACAATGTGCAACAGAGCAAGAGATGTAATTCCAAGGAGTATTTCAAATGACTAATTTCAAGAGCAAAAGGCAAAGGAGGAATTTCATCAAATGAAATGGTGACAAAATGAAGTTTTGTTTGCTAGTTAGGGTGGAAATAAAACACAGAGCATTCAGAGGCATATACTCTATGCACAAAGGAATATATTAACTTATGAGCAAATTATGGTTATTTGTATTCTCAGCAAGCAATTGTGTTAATTGATACGTATTAACAAGAAATTAAAGTAGGTGCTATGGAAATTCTCTTTATTTCACATCTTCTTTCCTGTGCTCCTAGTGTATTTGGTAAACTGCAAAGATCTCCTTTCACGTAGCAGTTCAGACTGTACAAAAGGTTCACGGTTCTGCTTTACAAATGATTGTCTAATGTTTGTCAAAATTCTGCTAGTGTATGCTTTCTGGAATTAGGTAACATACATAGTACTAAACCCTTGTTTCACAGTCTGCATGTTTTCATGTCTATTTGTAATGAAAATTTGAGATTGAAACTTGGAGCACTCCTTTTTGTTTATTGAACTACACAAATACAAGACTACCCTTTTCTCCTGACACAATTCTTCATCACGTTCTATCAGTATGTCACACAACTCTTAGCTGTTCATTGCTAGCTGTAAAAATGCCCCTTTTTTTGTCCTATAATAATAATAATAATAATAATAATAAATTACCTTTGGTGCTGCATGGCAAACAAGGTCAAAAAACAATCTGGTATAAAGTGAAAAAAAAAGTACATGAAAGGAATACAATTCAAGGTAGCATGAAAAAGTATACAAGAAGCATGTGTGGAACTGTACCTTGAGAAATGCAAACATCTGATGTAATCTTTAGTTTCATTATGTTCTTGTGCTTATCAGCCATTTATAACAGAATAATATAGCCACAAAATGCTATACAAAATAGAATTATAGAATGGAATCATTGAATATTTAGGGTTGGAAAGGACCTCAAGATCACCTAGTTCCGATCCCCCTACCATGGGCAGGGACAACTCACACTAAACCATGGCACCCAACGCTCTGTCCAGCTTGGCCTTGAACACCATCTGAGATGGAGCATTTGCAGCTTCCTTGGGCAACCCATTCCAGTGCCTCACCACTCTCACAGTAAAGGTTTTCTTCCTTATAGCCATGTAAACTTCCCCTGTTTAAATTGAAACCATTACCCCTTGTCCTATCACCACAGTCGCTAATGAAGAGTCCCTCCCCAGAAACCCTATAGGCCCCCTTCAGATACTGGAAAGCTACTATGAGGTTTCCATGCAGCCTTTTTGTCTGCAGGGTGAACAGTCCCAACTTTCTCAGCCTGTCTTCATCAGGAACGGGCACTCCAGTCCCCTGATCATCCTCATGGCCCTCCTCTGGACTCGTTCCAACAGTTCCATGTCCTTAATATGTTGAGGACACTAGAACTTCACACAATATTCCAAGTGAGTCAAGCCCCCACTGGATGGCATTCCTTCCCTCCCGCATATCAATCGAAACACACAGCTTGGTGTCATTGGCAAACTTGCTGAAGGTGCACTCAGTCCCACTGTCCATGTCACCAACAAAGATGTTAAAAAAGACCGGTCCCAGCACTGACCCCTGAGGGACACCACTCATTACTGGCCTCCAGCTAGACATTGAGCCGTTGACTACAACTCTTTGTGTGTGGCCATCCAGCCCGTTCTTTATGCACCGAGTGGTCCACCTGTGAAATTGATATCTCTCCAACTTAGAGACAAGGATGTCATGCAGGACACTGTCAAACACTTTTCACAAGTCCAGGTAGATGACTTCAAGTGCTCTGCCCCTGTCCATCAGTTCCGTAGCCCCATCATGGAAGGTCATCAGATTGGTCAAGCAGGATTTCCCATTAGTGAAGCCATGCTGGCTGTCACCAACCACCTTGCTGGTTTTCATTTTCCTCAGCATGCTTTCCAGGAGAATCTGCTCCAAGATTTTGCCAGGCACAGAGGTGAGGCTGACTGGTCTGTAGTTCCCTGGCTCATCCATTTTCCCCTTCTTGAAAATGGGGGCTATATTTTCCTTTTTCCAGTCATCAGGAACTTCACCTGACTGCCATGATTTTTCAAATATGATGGACAGTGGCTGAGAAACTTCATTTGCCAGCTCCTTCAGGACGTGTGGATGGATTTTGTCCGGCCCCATGGACTTGTGTACATTCAGGTTCTTAAGGTGGTCTCGAACCAGATCCTCTCCTACAGTGGGCCTGGAGTCTTCATTCTCACAGTCCCTGCATCTGCCTTTGAAGACTTGGGTGTTGTGGTCAGAGCATTTGTCAGTGAAGACTGAGGCAAAGAAGTCATTAAAAACCTCAGCCTTCTCCAAATCCTGGGTAGCCAGTTCTAATAGCTTGTGGAGATGTATAGGATTAATAGAAATAACAGGAATAATATTTCTAGTATTCTTTTCATAGAGGAAAAGAAGTGCTCAAAAGCAAAATACAAAGGCTCAAGGTCGCCTGTAGGTATTTTATTTCCTCATGTGTCATCTAGCTTTTGGGACAAGTTCTGCAAGCCATATTGACAAAAACATTTTTCTGAATTTCCTGACCAGGGACTGTTGTCATAAGCATTTCCAAATTACTGTCTCTACAAAACACTGAATTAATTAGGCATGATACATTTTTGGCATGTGACTGCATAGACAGTAGCATAATGTCATGAAGTCTATGAGCCTGAATTTATTGTTTGCAGAGGTGACAATCTCAGGGGAATATTTTCAGCTCTGAATGCATGCTATTTACCTTGAATGTAAACTGCTAGCTCTCACTAATGGAACCTCTTTTCTCTCCCTCTTTTTCAACAGCCAGACCTGATAAGCTTGGATAAATATGAATATGCATACCTCTGTGTGTGCATATGTTTCATATATGTATATTTGTGTTCATGCAAATGTAGTCTTCTTCCTCTTTATGTTCATACTAAAGTACTTACTGTGTAATGATTTTTATGAAAGAAATTACTGTGTGTTTCAGAACATACTTGTAACAGTATTAACTATTACTCTTTCAAGATGTTGACCTCAACATTATTAACACTGTAACCTGAAAACTAATTTTGCGACTGACGAGCCTAAGACTGTGACCCTAAGAATACTGTAAAGAATCGATGGAGTATTTTACTGAAGTACTGAACTTGCCCTAATTGTTCTGCAAAACTTTACCTAAAAGACATCATTCCTGAAATAGATATGAATAGAAAAGTTCAAACAAAGAAAATGAAATTTTTCCCCAGCTGATTGAAGTCGATGTCAAAATTTAATAAATGATAATTTGTATTTTAAAGTTGTCATTGTTTACTTAATAAATACACAATAATCCACATTTCTAATGAAATCTCTTATCAGAAAACATATTTTACAGGAACATGTTTCAATATTTTTAACATTTTTAATACATTCCATAAACAAAATTACCAGAGTAAATTCTTTTATCATCCCAATTTGAAATGACAAATATTTCATTTTAAGGAAGTAAAAATGCATCACTTAATGGCATTGTTCCACATAATTTTGTACAGTAGGAAACAGCTTGTATTCTATGCATCATATTTTTTGCTGTATTGTATAATTTAACATAGAATTGGAATAATTCACGTTTCAAGGTGAGACAAATGCTGAAGCAATCATTTTCCTAAATAATGGTTATTTTCTTATCAACTAAATTGCATTATTTCCTTCTAAATTACAGTGGTATTGAGACTCGAAAGGAATCAAGGCGAATCATATCTTATTTCAGACTTTGAATCATCTAAAGAATTAGGCTTATAATTTCACTGCATGTTTTTACTATTGCCGCTGAAATTTTTGTTAATAACAAGAACGGGGAGTGACAACAGAGTAAGTATACATTTTTGTGCTGTTCTAAACATATGTGGCAAAAGGATGGCCTTTACAAGAATAAAATAAGAGAAATAGATGCAGAAGATGGGCAATTTTTACACAAGTAAACAATTTGATAACAGTGTTTAGCATGTAATAGTCTGGGTTAATAACAGTCTTGCTAAGTTCACTTCCTACCTGTTGCCAAGGCTTTCATGAGACTGTTAACAAACTTTTTTTCTTATATTATAATATATTGTCTCAGTAGACATGTACAGGCATTTCAGATGAAAATAGAAAAAGATTTTTTAAAATCTAATGGGAGCAAGAAAAGCCGGTTTCATTGACACAGCAAAGGTAAGCGCTAACATCTTAATCCTATAAACAGTAGGTTCTCTTCATGGGCAATAGCTGGTTTGATTCTAATGCACTGAAGAACAAGAAGCCAAAAGAAGGCTAAAGGAAGAATTATATTATCTAAGTAGTACTGTGAAGAGCTGCTAAAAAATTTTAAAGCATGCAGATACTGCAGGAAACTCAGGGTCAAAGAAAGAAAGCTGTCACAGAGATGTGAAGTACTTGATTTTTTAGTTATTATTTTAGTTGTATGAAACCAGAAAATGCTATGTTACAGTTATTATGAATGTTGAATACATTAGGAATGAAAAACGCGTAGAATCAGATGCATATACAAATCCAGAATAAGGGCCAAGTCATGTATTTTGCACAGCATACAGACTTCTGCAACAGGATGTTGCTGGATTGGAAATGCATCCTCTGAAAAATCTAAAAATCTAGTTGAAAAAATCACAAAGTACAGTTTATTACTCTTGTAATCCAATCAAAACTCTGCATGTTATTTTCCTACAGTACACTTTACCTTTCATGAATCCATTAAGCTAAATGAATTTTTTTTATACCAGTGTATGAAACTTGATTGCACTATAGGAGGTGATAGGAACTGCTAAGGAAATCAGATATTTAAAAGAAAAAAGAAAAAGTTTCTGTTGCTTCTAAGAAAAAAAGATTTTGTCACAGTTATGAATGGACAAGCAGGGAAGCAGGTTAAATAAAACATTTGATTAAAAAATACCTCTGAGTCAGTATAAACCATCAAGATTCAATAAGAACTACTCTAAGAATGACACTGAATCAATAAACATATATGCTATCCATTAGTACTTTACTAAAACAAAGATGAGAGATTTTAAGCTTGTACAGAATATCATGCATTAGGTTAAAAAAAAAAAAAATAAAGACCACGAAACAAAAAAACAACAACAAAAAAAAAAAAAATCAACAAAAAACCCATCAAAAATCCAACACTTTAGCATTGTTATTATGACTCAGAAGACACCGAAATATGTGACACTTCCATTTTTACCTGTGGGTATCTGAAGGAAAGATTTTGCTAGTGAGCAATGCAAAGAAGAGCCAACTGAGCCTTAAGGAGGCTTGAAGAGGAGGGAAGGGTTAAGAATCACTAGTGTAGTGAGTTTGAGTTACAGACAAAATGGCTGTCTGTTAGCATGATTAGATGAAGGAACAAGGAAATGGAGTAGGGTTGGGAAAAAGAGAAAAACTCAGGGGTTTTGAATACTGTCTTGACAATTAAAAGGGCAACCCAGATAATTTGTCAGGAAACAGTGGATTAAAAAGAAATCAAGTTTGAGGAAATAGATTTATGTGTCAACACCAAGTTAGATGCCATATAGCTTGAGATGGTGATAAGGCAGAGAGAAGAAAAAGCAAAGCTCTGAAGGACAAAATCTCAATAAAAGACAAACAAGGAGAAACGAAAAGCCAAAAGATATTCTGAAGGTGGAAAGAAAGGGAATAAATTGACAGGAGTATGAGGTAGTGGAAGCTAGATTATGTTTTCAGTGCTCTGCTGTCACTCTGGTTGGCTAGTACTTACTATTTCAGTGAAATCTGGTTTTAACAGCCTAAAAATCACAGGTTCATCATATTAATGAGTATCAATTTTGACATAAATCTGGACAAGAAAAACTACTGTCAGCGAAAATTGAGCTGGCAAGCAGGGAATGGCTAATATTTCTGCCTAGTGATAACAAGTTTTCTAAATTTTGTTTTTCTTGAGATCTATTTTTATTTTGACAAAACAAACATATCTTTATGCTTATTGATAGCTCCCCTTTCTTCTGCCATGTGCTGCCTGCTGCGTCATGGATGCATTCTTGGCACATGCTCTGCCAGAAATTAAGTGGTAGTTGTTACTTTCTCTGCTTTTCATGGTTTGAAGATGAATTGAGAGCTATTAACTAGGCTTCATACAAAAGCCCATTTAGTAATACATGTATTTGGCATGTGTATAACATCTTTGCCTCACAGCAGTCATGGGAAGGTTACAGAATACTTTTTTTCTGGTTGGCTGAAATTCTCATGGTGCCTGGTCAAATGTTGCTGTCTTCATGGATACCGCTCATCATTAATAGGTTAGGTGTAGGGGAGCCAGTTAAGCATAAATGGAGTTTAACCAGACCCAGCCCTCTGCCAGACTACCACAATATCCTGTCTTGCTCTGCACTTCTGCCAAGATCAGGAATCTGTTCCTGTGTGGGTTTGACAATTTGGCTTAATATCTATTTTCTTACCAGCTTTTTTTTGTAGGTGGTCCAATTAAAATATACATTGTCAACAACAGATATTGTATCCCTAGAGGTCTTCCAGGCTGCCCTGAGATCTGAGGTATTAATGTACAGCATAGAAACTTCAGTAACAGTGTAGTGACTGTGGGCTGCTTATGAAAAATGCAGACAAGCCTGACCACTCCTAGGTCCCATCTTCCAGACTTTCCCATGTTAACCATCTACGAGGAGAGCTCTCTTATGTGATGGGGTTCATGGAATTACCTCCTCTTCTGCAGTGTAATGCAGTGTATTCAGTTTTGTCACTGAGAGTAGTCTTTAACCTTATGCCTCTGATAGATTGAGTAAAACATAAGTTCAAACACCTTAGAAAAATGATAATTGGAGAGTTGTTTTCTTCCCCTGTTAATACTGGGATATTAGATTCCTCCTGTTAAAATTTATTCTAGAGTTATACCAAAGATGCTGGTTTATCACTAATCACTGATCTTAGTTTAAACTGCATCAAGGAAATATTATTTCTTGTGCTTTGGACACTTTCTAATCTGACAGGAAGTAGAGGAGTAGGCACTTTCAAGTGCTGAGAGTGCTGTAGCAAGTAAGGAAGGAAATAGTCAATCTCAGTCGAGGACTCTGCCAGAGAGAAGGAACATTTATACTGCAAATAGCAGAAGTTCACCACAGTCATCTGTTTTCTGGTTCTGTAGCTGTTTATCTACAAAAAAACTTTGACAGTCAATAAAAGGCAGTAAAGAAAATGGGGCAGGTAAGGCACATGATGGAACACCGTACAGGAAAGGTACAGTAGTTGACAAAGATAGCTTGGGCTCTTGATATGACTAGGATCAATTCTCGTAAAGGCCAAAATGTCTCTTCAGTTCCTGGAATAACCTTGAAGGTTTTAGATTTACATCCTGCCACTGAGGAGATACTAAAAACTGAGTTGTCAGTGTTCATTGTTTGTCCTCCAATTCACTTAGGAATAGTTCTGAATAAAGTGAAAAACAGAGTCCCACAAAAGATTAGGGGATGGCAGCTTTAAATATTCAAATTAGATGTGAAGAAGCCCAGACTTCTGGCATAATTAAAATATGTAGAGATACTTTTATACTTGGTGATTTAGTTCTTTTTATAATTTGTACCTTTGTGGTCCCTCCTTCATACCAGCTGCAAAGAAACTTGGGTATCTACTTTCCTCACTTAGATATTTCTATTAAATAGGGTGGAATTGGGTTTTGGATGTGAAAGGTTTTGTTGTTTTTTTTTTTTTTTTTATTTGTATTTAAATACAATACAGAATTTAAAGGAAAGTTTAGAGAGCGAAAGATGTTTTTGCGTACATTTATGTTTATGTATTCTTTAAAGTAAAAATATGTAATCTTCCTATTAAAAGTTACTAATGTTAGCCCTGTTTTCTTCTTCTCTCCTTGGAGTATTTAAGATATGATTCGGAGATTTCTTAGCTGTCCCTTTACTGTTTTAATCATATTTCTATCAGCATGAGAACTTAGGCCAGCAGAGAGTGTTTAAAAAAACTCTCCACTGAAAGTCACGCCTAAACTTAAAACTCTGTAAGAATATCATTATTAAGAGAGCTTAGTGTAAAAAAGACCTTCCAAAAATTACTGCTGAGGATGTTTGTAAAGATCACGCTGAGCAGTAGGTCAAAAAGCCCAACCCATCGACAACTGCTGGAGTAAGGGAATTCACTTATCCTGGTAGGTGGCTACTTCTCTTCATTCACCCTTTTTGACACTGTTCTCTTATGTCATTTGGAAATATTCAGTAAGGTGATCTAAAGGGCAGACTTTTCCTGTGTTTATCTGAATGTAGTGGAGGTACGGAGACTTGTTACTGCTTAATAGGTTACTTTAACTGCACTTACCAAACAAGCTCAACATCATAACAAAGCAAAGTGCAGGGTGGAGAAGGGATGTGTATCAACTTCATACATTCTGTTTTGAATACTTCCTTTCTAGCCTGCATAGGCCTATTGAAAGAGGTAATATATCATTCAAGTCTTATCCAGGCTCCTGTCTTTCTATAGTCTGATATTTTTGATGACACAGCTAGGATCTATTTAAGTTATGTTTTCTGAAGTTTCTATAGGCAACATAGTTAAAACTAGCACAAGAGCTCTGTGCAAGTAAGGCATTCTCCTAGGACAGAGCAGAATCAAAGCAGCTTTTTGCCAAGTCACAGTAATGAAAGGAAAATGCTGTAAGGTTAAAACACACACATTAACTTGTCAGTGAATTGACTGATGGGGCACTGGAAATACCTCCCGTCCAGTTGAAAATCGAGGTGAGAAACCATGTAAAGAATCAATAGCCTAATTGCCAAAAACATGTGTTGAAGAGATGACAAAATGTGTCAGTTTTGTGTTTTTCAGGATTAAAGGGAGAAATCTAACCTAAGCTCTCACTTTCTTACTATAGGCAGGATAAAACAGAGCATATATATTCTTGTAGGTAAAACTGTTATAAAACTTTTTAGGAAGTCATAATCCAAGGTTAAGATAGACACATGATACATTCATGTCTTTCCTTTGAATTCAGCAGAGACAGTGAGATTAACTGTGTAATATGCTAGGGAACTGAGACTTAATAGAGTTATATAATTTAATAGCTTGCAATAATCCACCTGAATATACTTTCAATAAGTCCATATTTTCAGGTTGCCCATGGATTTTGTCCAAGTTCTCACATGTGCAGATACAGCTGCACAATCACTGCATATGCTGGACCTCAAACTGTTGAGAACCTGGGTTGGCTTCCTGCTGTGGCAGTACTTGCAAGGTTTAAATAAAAATAAAATATCACTTTGCCAAATAGATAGATACATAGCGCTGTGGTTTAAGCCCGGCTGGCAACTCAGAACTATACATCAGCTCTCTCAATCCCCCCTTCTTCCACCCCCACTCCCAGAGGGATGGGGACAAGAATCAAAAGAATGTAACTCCCACTGTCTGAGATAAGAACAATCCAGTAACTAAGGTATAACACAAACCACTACTGCTACCACCAATAATAATAATGATAAGGGAAATAACACGAGGAGAGAGTACAATTGCTCACCACCGCCCGACCAATACCCAGCCCAACCCAAGCAGTGATATGCACCTTCCAGGTAACTCCCCCCAGTTTGCATACTGGGCACGATGCGCTGTAGCATGGAATACGCCTTTGGCTAGTTTGGGTCAGGTGTCCTGTCTCTGCTTCCTCACAGCTTCCAAGGGCAAAGTGCCCCTCTTCACTGGCGGAGCATGAGGCCAAAAGTCCTTAATTGGAGTAAGCATTACTGAGCAACAACTAAAAATATCAATGTTATCATCGTTGTTCTCCCAGACAAAAGCCAAAACGTAGCACGGCACCAGCTGCAAAGGAGAACAGCTGAACCCAAGACAGAGAGACAGATGTAGATATTACAGAATGGAGATTTGGAAGTAGATTGTGGAGATAGGGAGCTGGTAATGTATCCATTATTTACATATATCTTGTGATATGCATAATTAACAGCACAGCACCTGGAATGTGCACATGCCCTTCTCACATTATTTTACAGCTGTATTATCAGCTCAGCTATATTTAACAATTACAGTGTTAATTGAGCTCAGGGTGAACAATTTCATCTACTGTTCCATTAAAGAATTAACTTTTCCAATTAAAGTTTAGCTTTCTTTAGTCCATTTATGTAGACATCATCCTAAAGCAAATAGAGGAACAATTTATCACCATTACAGCTTTCTGAAACATATTCATGATGAGCTTATCCAGTGTCAGAGTTACTGAAATAAAACTGTTATAACAAAATTGATTAGACAGATTAAAGGAAAAAAGAAGTTCAGTATTATTTGTACAGTGAGATACCCAATAGTCAACTTACAAACCAAGTTGTTATCACTAAAATGTTTCAACAGCCACTGGCTAGGCAAGTCAAGCATACGTATATATAAAATTAATTCTCTTACAGAGCACATACATCTGTGTGCCTTTGCAAAAATACACTAAGACCTGAGGTCTTCTGCATTTATGCTGCTCATACTTAAAAAGTAAACATGGATAAAACATTTTTGACCTACAATTTCATTTAATTTTTTCCGTTTCTCAGTTAAGGAAGAAATGACAGTGATGCTAACCATAGAAGTCTGAATAGTAAACTACAAAATGCAAACTGTAGGATACAATTACTACTTCAGTGGGAGAGTTTAGTAAAACCTTTCAAGGCTTTAAGCAACAACAAATAAATGTTTATGGAGTGAAAGGTACTTTATCTTATTTGTTCATATTTGGCACATCTGAGAGTATGAGATTTAATAGACAATGATATATTTTGGAGAATCCAGGTGGGACAGTGATACTGAGCAGCTACTGTATGAATGCTTTATTATGCAATCCTTATCTATCTATCTTTTTTATCTTAGCACAATATATCTGAATGCCTCAGAATACTCACCTGTATAATGTCCTTGTGAAGTGGCAATAGTCTCATTTTTAAAGGTGGAAGATAAGAGATAGAAAGAAAAACCTTTTTATCACAGATTGCTTACATAAAATATAGCAATTAGACCAAATTTTTATCTCTTAAGACTACAGTTTGTTAGTTAACCATTAGTTCATTAGTTATTTATAATTAAATATAGTTCAAGTGAGATAATTGAAAGTGAGGCGGTTATTTTCAGTTTGTAGAAAGGTTGAACACTTTATTCAAAGTGCCAGGTTCAACAGTTAAAACTGGATCTGTGGGAAAAGTAGTTCTCAATTTGCTTAATGTGGGTTCCAGTCAACTTCCTTCTTTTGTCCCTCAACGTCTAACTTAAAAATGTCAACTGAATCAGAAAATCTGGAGTCTGGAGAAAGCTCTCCTGGTTTGGTTTTTGGTTGGTTGTTACTTGTTTTTTTAAAAAAAAAAAACTTTAAAAATTCTTTCTTGCTCTAAAAAACATGCTATTTTTTGGTAATGCTTTCATAATTTCTTCAACTTCCCACTGTTAACATTTTTCATACAGGTGCTCTGCACTTAATCACAAAGAAATCTTTTTATTGCTACTCCACCACCCCACCCCCACTTTCAGCTTTTCTGTCACCATTGCTGAGTTTCAATAGAATCTGTGTTTTCAGAAAGGTCTATCAATTTCCCAGGGTGGCAATTCTTCCAGCTCCAGATTATGACATTGAAATTCACCTTTGTTTTGCAAACTTGTCATGGTTTAAACCTAACCAGCAATTAAGCACACAGAGCAACTCACCCACATTTGAATGGGGGAGAGAACAGGAAGAGTCTAAGCGAGAAAACTCATGAGTTGAGATAAAGACAGTTTCATAGGTAAAGCAAAAGCTGTGCAAAGGAGCAAAGCAAACCAAGGAATTAATTCACTACCTCCCATCAGCAGACATATGTTCAGCCACCTCCAGGAAACCTGGGCTCCATCACAGGTGACTATTACTTGGAAAGACAAACACCATGACTCCAAATATCCCCAACTTCCTTCTTCTTCTTCCAGCTTTATATGCTGAACATGACACCATATGGTACAGAATATCCCTTTGGTAAGTTAGGGGCAGCTGCCCCAGCTGTGTTCCCTCCCAGCCTCTTCTTGTGCACTCCCAGCCTACTCACTGGTGGGGAGGAGTGAGGAGCAGAAATGACCTTGACTTACTGTTAAGCACTGCTTAGAAACAACTAAAACTTCAGTGTGTTATTAACCATATTCTCCTCCTACCTCCAAAACCACAGCATTATACCAGCTACTAGGAAAAGAATTTGTCATTGGTTCAGCAGTAGCAGTCATTTTTCTCCTTCTTGGTAGTTGGTGCAGCACTGTGTTTTTGACTTTTGGCCTGAGAACAGTGCTGATAACACCAATGTTTTTGGTTATGGCTTAGTGATGTTTGGTCTGGCCAAGGACTTTCTGAGCCTCATGCTCTGACAGGGAGGAGGGGGAGCCGGGAGGAAGCAGAGACAGGACACCTGACCCAAACTGACCAAAG
>JANRGW010040109.1:0-24255 GCA_024733675.1 Psilopsiagon aymara
CTTCCCTGTGAGGGTGCTGAGGCGCTGGCACAGGGTGCCCAGAGAGGCTGTGGCTGCCCCATCCCTGGCAGTGCTCAGGGCCAGGTTGGATGGAGCCTGGAGCAACCTGCTCCAGTGGAAGGTGTCCCTGCCCATGGCAGGGGTTGGAGCTGGACAAGCTTTAAGTTCCCTTCCAATCCAAATCAGTCTGTGACAGCTCTCCATTTTGCATGCCATTTCCAGCCTCTCCCCAACCATTTCTAGCATTCCAATCTGAAATCTCAGCATTAGCACACCAAGCCATGTAGCTGGGGTGAAAATCAGACCCCCGAGGTGTGTGGTCACTAAGGCTTATCCCCTTACTGGCGACAACTGTACCTACAAACAAGAAGGACAAACAGCACCCAAAGAGCAGCTGTAAAAGCAGTTGAGTTCTTCTGCAGCCCCGTTAACTTCCCTTTGCTGCCTCAGAGGCTGGAGGATTGTATGGATGAAGCACTGAAGGATAAGCAGAGGAATATAATCTCTGTGGCTCTCAGCTTGGTGCTTTCCATGAGCTTTAAAAAATTCTCTTGAAATATTTCATAACCCCCCCTCCCCCCCAAAAAAGGACACTATTGAGTGTGAAGACTCTGCCTTTGAAACCGCCATGGTCTATTGGGTAAATAGGCATTTAGGGATTTTTCAGCAGTGAAGTATTGATCAAATAAGCTGATAGAGCTCTTCTGTAAGAATGTATTTCAGCAAGCAAAGCTGTGTTATGCATCTGAAACACTGACTTCCTCCGGTGCTGCTATAGCTGAGATGGGGAGTAAGAGTCCCAGAGATGGAAAATCTTAGGTGGCAAGGGGTTTCTGTGTAGGCAGAAAGATGCCTTTGGGAGAAGAAGTCCTTGCCGGCTGCTGCATTTTATCCTAAAGGATGTCGTGTTTCCATGATTGGCCAAAGGATGTCTACATAGCAAATTCCTGGAAACTTTCATCAATTGCAGTGATAAAAGGTGTGTATGAAGAGCCTGGAGCACTATTCACTACCAGCTGTTCCCCATAACCATGGGCATCCTTGCTGTAACATGGGTTTCTCTCAGGCATGTCCATCCAAAAGAGACTTTCAACCAAGAAACATTCCCTTCCACAAGTTGCCAACTCTCGCGCCCATCTTGAATTCAAACTTAAATCAGGGAAGTTCAGGTTGGAGATAAGGCACAAGTTCTTCCCTGTGAGGGTGCTGAGGCACTGCACAGGGTGCCCAGAGAAGCTGTGGCTGCCCCATCCCTGGCAGTGCTGAAGGCAGAACAGGGGGCTTGGAACAGCCTGCTCTAGTGGAAGGTGAACCTGCCTGTGGCAGGGGGTTGGAACTTTTTGATCTTATGGTCCTTTCCAACCCAAATCATTCTATGACACAACAGCCACACTGCAGGGCTCTCCTAAGGTCTCTACAACAATATCACTGCAGGTGCGGTATGCAGCATTGACAGATGCAGAAGCCTTCTCTTGCTGACCTGCCCTCCCTTTCACAGGTAACACACCTGGCCCATTATTTCCCAACACTTGCTGGGAGCAGGAAGGTTAAAGCAGCATTTCTGGAGCATTTCTGGCAGCTGCCAGACACCCCCTTATTCCTATTGCAGTGATGCACATCAGCACCTTGCCGCATGGAGTCCAGCTGCCTCCCCTGCGCTGGCACCACCAGAGATTCTCCACTGAATCACAATTACTATAATTATTATTTTGTTATACAGGCAAAATTATCATTTGGGCTGCAAAGTGCCACACACGCCAACAGCACTATGCAAATGAAACATCACTACTTTGCATGCAAGGAACACCTTCACCCGGGCATCCCAGGGCCTCCTAAAAGCATTAATTAAGCTTCACCATGGTCCTGTGAAGGTAAGTTAAGTGTTATAATAAATGACATGGATGTGCTGTTGCTCTTCAGCATGGGGAAATTGAGAGAGCTTGGCTGGGTGTGAGAATCCCTGGCCTGGTCGTTAAATAACAGTGTTGTGCTCTGCATCTGTATCAGGGAGGACTGAATTGTGTCTGGTCCTATCATCTTGCAGAAAATGAATTCAAAGAAGCCCTGGTTATCAGTTTAAACAACAAACTAAAGCAATGGAGCCCTGAATAATAAAATCCCTCACTTGCTGCCTCTATTTGTGCAGCTCTTGGTACTAAGGAATTCAGAGCACTTGTGTCAGATGAGTATAAATTCACTCAGACGATTAAGCTCAGAACTCTCCTGCATCTGAAAGTGGGACTGTGCAAGTGGAAAGCTGCAGCCGGCCCTCAGAAGCAGGGACACCGTAATTACAGCCCTGTGTTTCTTGGCTCAGGATCCCAACCAATAGCCCCAACCCACTGATAAGTGCTGGGTCATTCCCTCATTAGCAGGAGTACGAGTTTATTATTCCCTTCTGCACGCTTCCTCACTCTGCCTCTCCCACTCTCTCTGTGTGTCTAAACACAAGCCTGGCTAATATCACTTGTTTACAGGATAAATCAGCTGAACAAATCCTATTATATTTTGGATCACTGACAATGACGGGGTAATGACATTGAAACAGGGAGAATACCATGTTGCTCCTACTGATCTAATGTCACCCACGTGCTCTATCAGCAATGCCAGCTCCAATACTGCAAGAAAGAAACAGATCTCTCAGTCTTCCTGCGCTGCTACCATTTAGTGGCATCCCTCTCCTGAGTTTCAAGTACTTTTTTAAATATCATAAATATTATTAGAATCCATACCCTAAAGCAGAAAACACTGGGGCTGCAATGTTTACCAGCTCCAAATTGAAGCAACTGGGTGCTGGTGGCATATGGAAGATGCTGAGTCCTATGTATTGTGCGATCTGCAGGAGAAAGATGCAATGAAGGTTTGCATTTCAGCAAGACACATTCATCCACACACATTGATCTGTGCAGCAAAGCAGGGCTGAAGAGAAGGCTGGTTTGTAGGTAGATGCGTGCAGGATGCTCAAATCACCAGCTCCATCCTGAATTTGGACATATCCATCTAGCCAGGTCCATGCTGCCTCTGCTAGCACCGCATTTGGTCCCAAAGCTGTTAGGCTGCCCAAAGACTGCCGTGCTAACAAAATGCCTCTCAAGCAAAGTTACAGCAAAATCATATCACAAGCTAGTGCAGTCATGCAGATGCCAGGTTGGGAGTGTCTGGGGCAGAAATATAGTCAGATGAGATTTGGACATATCTCTGGAGGTACAACAGCCTTCCTCATATCCATCTTCACACCAGCCAGTCTTCACGATTGGTGCTTCCGACATCTGTATTGTCCTACCTGGTGTAATGGGGACCCATGTTTCCATGCAAATTGGATAAGTAGAGAAACATGCTTGGGGGGGATAAACCCCTTGTGTGTGTGCTGTAATATAAAATAGAGATGCACATCAGACCATTCCCAGAGGCTAAACATCTTTGCTGATTCCCCAAATACTAAGACAGACCCTGCACTGTTTTTCACCCTGACAGCTACACTTGCATCAAGTAAGAAAGGGTCTTTGCAGGATTAGAGCCAGAAAGCAGCGCTGAATCCAAAGCTGAATAAACCCCCTCCTCAACAGAATGGTTATTGTACAAACTCCTGCCTCCAGTCCGGAGGTGCTTTAAATAGCATCAGGCTCATGAACAGAGCTGGAGTCACTTTGCTTCTGGCTCTTCCAGAATGGCTGGATTTTGCTTGCTGCCTTTAAAAACCCCAACTGTTGCACAAGCATTCCCATTGTCACACAGACAACCTCATGGCCAGGCACTACAAGGTCAGGTTTGCGAAGTAGCTGATCTCCTGTCATGGAAAAGAATGCGAGGAGATCATTTGGAGCCCTCCAAAAAATGCAAGGCTGAGCCATGTGCAACCACAGGGCTTAACCACAGAAGAAAACAGACTGGATTGCTGGCAGGGAAAGCAGCAAAGACCAGTTCCCAGAAATAAAACTGATGTCCACGTGGCAAGAAGCACAAGCAGTGATGGAGAAGCTGGCATCTTGCTCACCTGCATCAGCAGCAAGTGGGGGACCACCAGGACCTGGGGCTGATGCTAAGAGATGCTGAGCAGCTCAGGCAGAGCTGACGTGGTCCAGAGATGGGACTGATGGTAGGGGAGGGAGCTGTGCCTGAAATATCTCAGACACAACAGCAACTCAGCAGCCTTGAGCCCTGCTCTGTCCTCAATGAACATTTTGTTTGAGCAGGGTCAACCAGACATGAGGAGCCAGCAGAGAACAGCACTGTGAGTAGGTTTGGCACCCGGCCACTTAAAGGAATAGGGTTTCCTCCTGCTTTATGCTTAGGAAGGAAATAAATGGGTTGAAGAAGGAGGCTGTTTCCAAGGAATGCTTTTTTCTTCCCCCCCTCCAGGGCAAACGATGAGGATTTTGGAAGGATAAGTAGCAGGGTGGGGTGTGATTAGAAGGTAATTGCCACCAGCTTTATTTCTTCATGCACACTGATCTGGAAGTATCTTTTCAAGGACAGGCATTTAATACTGAGAAGCATACTTAGCACCCCAAATGCAATCATCCTCTCCATGCAATTAGACCCTGGTTTACAGCCCCTAAGTGCAGCTTAGGCTGTTGTAGGTGCTTTAAAGTTCATGGTTTTCTCTCCTGCTGAGCCTCCAAAGCCACTTTTTTCCCTGCCTGGAGAGCAGGGCACTTTACAGAGGCAGGAAAGTCTCCTTATCCCTGCTGGGTGAAAGCAGAAAGGTGGCACATGGGAAAAAGGACCACCACTGAAGGACAAACTTAAGCAGGGGAAGTTTAGATTGGATATAAGAGGAAGTTCTCTACTGTGAGGGTGGTGAGGCACTGGAATGGGTTGCCCAAGGAAGTTGTGAACGCTCCATCCCTGGTGGTGTTCAAGGCCAGGTTGGACATAGCCTTGGGTGGCATGGTTTAGTGTGAGGCATTCCTGCCCATGGCAGGGGGTTGGAACTGGAGGATCTTAAGGTCCTTTCCAACCCAAACTATTATATGATTCTATGAACCCATGTGGTGCCTGCAGATGAGGTCTCACCAGGTGAGCACCTGCATACCCACATGAACAGCAGCAGGCTTTTGGGGGTGTCCAGAGGACTGGGATGCTGCCAGAAGCTGTAGCAAGGCTGAGCTAAGGGCTCATGTGGTTGCTGGAGAAGTCCTGTTGTGCTCATCCAGTACTGTTCAGCCATGGGAGCATACATCAGTGGAAAAGTGGAGGGTCTCATTCCTTCAACTTCATTACACCCAACTGCCATGTCCCTAGCATGAACACTAGGCATATTAATCATCATGTTAGTGCTAAGAAGGAAAGGACCTTAAGATCGCAAAGTTCCAATACCCTGCCACGGATAGGGATGTCGTACACCAGACCATGTCACCCAAGGCTCTGTCCAGCCTGGCCTTGAACACTGCGAGGGATGGAGCATTTACCACTTCTCTGGGCACCCTGTGCCAGTGCCTCAGCACCCTCACAGGAAAGAGCTTCTGCCTTAGAGCCAACCTGGACTTCCTCTGTTTCAGTTTGAGGCTGTCACCCCCTGTCCTATCACTACAGTCCCTGAAAGAGTCCCTCTAAAGCACTCCTGTATGAGGTGTGGGAAGGTGCATGGGGGAGATTTGCAAATCACAGAGCTCAGTTGCAGAACCCCTAAGCTACAGCCCTATCCCTTGTCCGCATTGCCTCTCCAGTTAAGCCCACCACCCACCTCAGCTTCCAGTGTCAGCAAGAGGATGCTGTCACCTCTTATCAAAGTTGCTGGGCTCAGCAAAGTCCATCTGACAACACACTCTCACACATGCACACACATTCCCATCCAACACAAACTAATGTGACCAATTATACAAATAGAGATCTGGCAGTAACAAGCCTGTTTGCTCCGTCTCTGAGTCTCCAGTGGGCATTCCCAGAGAGGCATTACTGCATTTCTGAGCCTACTGCTTTGACAGACTGCACTGTGTCTTTTTCTGTTGCTTTGGCTCCTGCTCTTGTTTGCATCTTCAGAGGAAGAAGAAGAAAGCACTGCTAAAGGTGACCAAGGACTGATCTCCACTTGCCCTGAGCCCTTTGGGTCAGAAATATCATGATGCGTAATTTAAAGATATAGGATCATAGGATCACAGAAGGGTTTGGACTGGAAAAGACCTTCAGGTCATCCAGTCCCAACTCCCTGCTACGGGCAGGGACACCTTCCACTGGAGCAGGGTGCTCCAAGCCCCTGGGTCCAACCTGGCCTTGAACACTGCCAGGGATGGGGCAGCCACAGCTTCTCTGGGCACCCTGTGCCAGCGCCTCAGCACCCTCACAGGGAAGAGCTTCTTACTCATATCCAATCTGAACTGCCCCTGTTTCAGTTTGAACCCATCACCCTCTGTCCTATCACTGCAGTCCCTGATGAAGAGCCCCTCTCCAGCATCCTCGCAGCCTCCTTCAGACACTGGAAGCTGCTCTGAGGTCTCCACACAACTTCTCTTCCCCAGGCTGAACAGCCCCTGTTGCAGCAAAGCCCACACATATCAAAAGGCTTGGACATGGTCTTTACAATAGAGATTAACAAATTGCCACAATTGTGCAAGCACAACTGACATTGACACCAGCAGAGATTTACTTAGGATGGCCCTCATGGCAAGCAGTGACACTACGAGGTCTAACGAAACTGAGAGCTCATTCCTGGGACTGAGTCATTCCCATGGGAAAGTAGCAGGCTCACATACCAGCCAGGAGAAACGGGCAGGGGCTGTGTGTGCAAAATGTCAAAGCAATATCACACTGACCTACTTCCATGCTTTCCTTTTCCCAAGGGCTAAGTAAAAGTTAACACTCTCTACCCCAACCTTTCCCTTTTAAGGTAAAATAATGAGGGAAATGATGGATAGAGATGACAATTCCAGCTTTTTAGTTTGTAAAGTGGTTATTTTTTGTTCCTTAAAATGCCCCTTCTTTCTATCACCTCCAGCACATGTTCTTCTCTCTAATTGGCCTTGGTTTTCTTCCCCTGCTCTAGAGAGGAATACTAGAGTAAGGGTGATATTCATAGAATCATAGAATAGTTTGTGTTAGAAGCTTCTCCAGCTCCAACCCCCTGCCATGGGCAGGGACACCTTCCACTGGAGCAGTTGCTCCAAGCCCCATCCAATCCGGCCTTGAACACTGCCAGGGATGGGGCAGCCACAGCTTCTCTGAGCACCCTGTGCCAGCGCCTCAGCACCCTCACAGGGAAGAGCTTCTTCCTTATATTGAATCTAAATCTTCCTTCTTTCGGTTTAAAGCCATTCCCCATTTCCTATCACTATTTTCTCTTATAAATATTGTCCTCTCCAGCTCTTCCTGCAACAGTTGGGAGCACTGAGCAAAGTACTAAGATCCAGGACTCTGAGCTGCCATTGCACTGCACGTTCTGTTTTACTGTGCCTTAGCCAGCCCTCCTGTAAACCAGGGTAATGCTGCTCCCCATCTTTGTATCTCAGAGGTGCTCTGTCAGGCTTGTGTCTTATTAACACCAGTGATATCAAATACAAGCCCTGGGAATAAGAGGAAAGCCACAAAATAGGCTATTTATGTGAAAATCTTGGCTACCCCATCACCACCTGTGGCCTTGCCAGAAGTCAAACTGACTGTCTCATACCATACACAAAGCCCTTTTACCACCTGAGTTAGAAATGGCCCTTCCTAACTGGGTGGCAGGAGCCCATGGATCAGCCTCAGTGACCAAGTGTGGGATGGGGTGCTCACACTGCCAAAGCAGAATGCCCGTGCTCCCAGCTGGCATCCCGACATGCCGACAGCCATCCATGGAAGGACTAATCAGCAATATATCCTCCACATTCAGCTATCCCGTGGCTGTGGTGCCCATAACTCCATATGGAACACACCACCCCTCCAGTCCTGAGTGACCACCGTAACAGATGGAGCCCAAAGCCATGGACTAAATTAACTCTGGACATTTATGGATGTTTTAAAGACATTTCATAGGGGTTGTCTATAAACTAAGGGAATGGTATCTGTGAATTATATCAAAGGATGGGAAGGGTGGTGGGAGTTAATGAGGATGTATTGGACAGTGTGGGATCTGAGCATGACGTAAATGGTATGGAATAACGGGTGGAGGTTGTGCTACTTTTGGCTGCAGTAGAGTTAATTTTTTCCACAGTAGCTGGTTAGGGCTGCAGTGCAGATAACACAGGGATGTTTTCTTACTGCTGAGCAGCACTTAAACACTAGAACAAGGCCTTCTCTGCTCTTCAACCCACCAGCGAAGGAGGCTGGGGGTACACAAGGAGTTGGGAGGAGACACAGCCAGGACAGCTGACCCCAACTGACCCAAAGGATATCCCACAACAATGGTGTCATGCTCAGCATATTAAGCTGGGGGAAGAAGGAGGAAAGGGGGGCATTTGGAGTGATGGGGTTTGTCCTCCCAAGCCCCCACTGTGAGTGATGGAGCCCTGCTTTCCTGAAGATGACTGAACACCTCGCTGCTGATCTGAAGTGGTGAATCAATTCCTTGGTTTGCTTTGCTTGTGCACAGCTTTTGCTTTCCCTATTAAACTGTCTGTACCTCAACCCACGAGTTTGCTCACTTTTACCTTCCAATTCTCTCCCTCATCCCACCAGCAAGAGACCGAGCAAGTGGCTACATGAGGTTTGGCTGCCAGCTGGGGTTCAACCACAACAGATGGGCAGGGAGGATACAGGAAAGCAGGCGGGAGCAGACTCCACTTGAGGAACAAGTGGATGCTTGTTCCTCAAGGAGGAGATGCAGGACTCTCTAGGCACCAGTATCTGCAAAGATGCTTTAGTGAGTTACTGACTTAGGTTTGCCTTGAAGCATCAGAAGCGCAGGAAGCCTTTATAGCCAATTCTCTGTCAGACAATGACTCAGGTCCCAAACATCCACCTCACCCGCCCTCTGTTAGCAAAGTGTTAGAAAAATATTGCCCAGCTCTTTACACAAGGCCTTTTGTTGGCTGGTCAGCCTCAAAAACACTACTTTTCACCCCCAAGTGACAGTGCTGCCATGAAAAACAGGAAGAGATTGAATACAGTAATTTAAACAGTCAAACTCCATTTCCTGCCAAAAGGAAAAGAAAACAACAGCAAAAGGCAGAAGCCAGGTGATAGCTGGGGACAGACACTTTGATTATCTTGGACAGATATTCAAGCTGTGCATCCAGTAAAAGCTATAGCAATGGAGGTGACACCTTTTCAGGTTGGGGACTAGTGTCTGTTAGGCTGCAGAGCAGCAGGCGATGCTGCGAGGCACATCAGGCTGATGAGGACACCAGGATCTCCCAGAACAACAACTCGAGGATGTAACCAGCTCCTTAGCTGACAGCCAGCATCATATGCCATTGACATGGAAGTGGTGAATGCTCCATCCCTGGTTGCGTTCAAGGCCGGGTCGGATGGAGTCTTGGGTGACATGGTTTAGTGTGTGGTGTCCGTGCCTGTGGCAGGGGTTTGGAACTGGGTGATCTTCAGGTCCTTTCCAACCCAAACCATTCTATGATTCTGTGATACTATGACATAACATGTTTGGGGCCTCCAGCAAGGATCCCCATTTCTCTTGCATCCCCCCAGCAGGACATGGCACCTTTATGTTGCTTTGGGACAAGTTCTAATACCCTCCTCTTCTTCATCCATGCTTGTATGTTCTACAGAGAAGTTCACTGCTTGCTCTTGCCTCCCTTACTGAGCATCCCAGTATTGCAGTTATCACTGGGCTTCAAAATGCATCTTATTGGTAATGTTATTGGTGCAACAGGTACAGGTTCTTATGGATTGTCAGTGATAAATACTGTCTGCAAAAGCACGTGAGAATAATAGGTACATGGATACGAGCACTCAATAAAGTTAACACAGCCTGGCTCTAAAATATAAATGTAACTGTGAAAAGTAGCTATAGAGATGCTAAGTTTTCCCAGAGAAGCACTGGATACAGTGCAAGTCTTACCCACAGGCATCCCTATGAGGGGGGAAGAAGGGTCCAATGTGTCAACCGGTCTCAGAAGTCTGTTGATGTTCTCTTCCATGATGGTATCTTCCCCAATATCCCACTCTCTCTTGGGTCATTTTATACCATTTTTCTCCTTTAAGGTGGAGCTTGAGTGACTTTGTCTTACATACCTTCCTTCTCCCTTCACCTTTAAAGGTATACGACACCAGAAATTCAGAGCACATGCTCAAAGGCGGGTGGCCTTTTTTGGAGGGGGGGTCACATTGGAGATGGGAGTGCATTTTAGCATGTAAATGCGTTATAATGACATTATAATGAAGCAAAGTTCACACAGAGGATGGCATTCTGTCAGAAGATGACAGGCTGCTGGCTCTGGGTAGCAAGTATGCAGCTTATCAGTTTCTTGCACCACCTAGTTCCCATCTTTAGGACAGAGTGTGGCTGCAAGATCTCCACCCTGCTCCATCCTTTGTCTCGCCCCCAGAGGCCCTGAAAGTCCATTTTTCCCTTATGTGTGGACAATGCTCCATCATAAGTTTAATTCCTAATTATTGCACAGATGGGGCAGCCACAGCTTCCTTGGGAAACCTGTCCCAGTGTGGCTACTTTTCCCTCCAGGATAGCCCTTTCTCCTACCAGCACCCTGTACGTCCACACAGCCTTGGTCCCTCTCTTCCACACATGGATGCTCCACAGTGCACCACAAAAGTGGTCACACTTCGGTGACTCATAAAGCTCTCGCTAGATAGCCAGAGAGGATGTAGGTGCCCTCTCTAAGTAGGAATGGCTTCAGTGTCAGGAGAGGAGATTTAGATTAGACATGCAGGAAAGCTTCCTAAGCACCCAAGACAGATCATGTAGGGAGAGAGATGAACCTCCTGACACTGCTCCATTGCTAGGGGTTAAGAACAGGTGAGACAAACATCCGTCAGCAATGTTACAAATAGGGCAAAAGAGCAGATCAGATGACCCCATGAGACTCCCGGTTTTTATCCAGCTTCTTTTTTCTGATTATATGAATTTCTAAGCATTTGGGGTCAAGGGTGCTGTTTAAATATAAGCTATTATCCCGTATTTTCAGCAAGGAAAACTAGAAAGGTATTGCCTGGAACTGTTGCTCATCCCTTGAGTGAACAGTGCCAATTTGCAAATCAACTGCCTAGACATAAAAATCCATCATTTTTTTCCTGCTTTATGCTGAAGATTAATAGGAGGAGAGCTGTAACACAGGAACAGGGGAGGAATGAACATTGAGGATCCTCTATTTGTCTCTGGACTTTTATATTTCCCATTCTGGAAATTCTTCTATCACACTGCTAACACAGAATCATAGAATAGTTAGGGTTGGAAAGGATCACCTAGTTCCAACCCGCTGCCACATGCACGTGTAGTTGGCACAAGAGAAGCCCAGGCTCATTACAGCTGTGTCTCCATCCTTTACCTTCACATTGGGTTTGCAAACCACTTTCCAGGACATCCAACCCTGCAGGACATCAGCGGACCCAATGCCTCCTTCTGCTTGCTGACCATGAGACACTGTGTGTCCAGCCCACCTTGTTTCCAAGTCCTACCTGGCCTCAACTTCCCCAGCCCCAGCTGCCTGATCAGAGGAACTGCAGACTCTGCACTGTACTACTCCAACATTCCCCCACATCCCTGTAATTATTTCTGTGCATATAGCAAGTGAAGAGAACAGTGCTGGGAATGGTCGTCAAGAGACTTCTCTTGCCCTGAAGCAGCCCTGAATAAGCATTATATCAATGCAGGAACAGAAGCATCCGAACATATGGATCCCCTTTGAGTCAGCTATCATCCTACTAGAAAATCATTTGTTATCCAAAGCCAGGCCTGACCATGCACCAAGATGCAAGGATAATGCAGTGAGCTCAACTCCATAACCCATTGTCCTACAATTAATACCATAAAGAAAGGCTTGACTATGTCTTCTGATAGTGTTTCTGCAATGCTCAGTGATGTTTCCCACATCTCACCTCTACCCATCTGCTCAATACCAGGCACATGAGCTCTATCTATTCACCTGCAGGATTTCAGGAGCTGTAGGCAGGGCAGCAGAGCTGAGTTCAGGTCCAGCCTCAATCACAGGCAGGTTAAGCCTCTATTTGCACCAGCAGAGAAATATTTGACATCCACACAAAACCAGGGAAAGTCTCACTGATGGGTTTGTAATTGCTTTTAGAGCTGCCTCAAATACATGAGCTAAGAGGCAGAGAGGCAGTGCTGGTGGATAACTGGAAAAGCAGGACATTAGCAAAAGGAGAAGAGGCCCTCAGACATATATCCAGACTCCAAAATACTTCACCAACCATCAAATATTTTCCAAGCTTAGCAGCTGGACTGTGCAACCCGTACAGCAGCCAAGTCACTAATACCTCTTCCCTCGGGCAGCACAGCTGATCTCAGGCAAGCCTTGCCAGCAGCTCTAAGCAGACTCATTTAAAGAGAGGACAGCCTACTTAGTTACACTGTTCAGACTCCTGGGTTTTTTCTCCTCAAGGATCTCCAGGTTCCTTTTCCAGCTGGGAAGCATTAGCCTCTCTGATTCAGAGTGAAGAAATGCAGTCACAAATATACTCTTAAGTGTTTTTCGCACTGTGTCAACCAGGTCCTGGCTCCTTATCCTCTCCCCAGCCTCTGTCCCTTCAAATTCAGTCTGATATATCAGTCTTCTTGGGTGGGACTCACACCAAACAACCGAAGAAAGCTGCTGGCCTTTTTACTCCTATCTAAAGCCACAGAAGCCAGGTTACTGAGAGGTTTCAAACCTCCTGATTTGGGAGGTCTAGTAACTCAAACGTTAGGAAGGAGCCCAAGCAGAACGGATATGCAAATGCATGGAGAGGCTTAACAGCCCAGGAAAGCAAGTCCAATGGGAAGCTCCCAGCTTAAATCTAAAGGCAGCTTTCTGAACGTGCAGAGGCCTTAAGGCTAAACACAATACTCAAAGCCAGATTTGGGCACAGCCTTTCTCCGTGTGCAACACTCCATAGGGAGCTTTGCAGTTCTAAGCAGAAAAGATCCCAACTAAAATGAAGGACTTGTCCTCCTGCATGTTTGGTGTGGGAGTCTGGGAGCAGTGCAAGGCCAAGCAGTGATGCTGAGAGCACTGGTGTAAAGGGGAATTAGGGCAGAGTAAGGCAGGATCAGCCTCTCTGCAGTTAAATTCCCATGTGTTCCTCTTGGTTTGTCCTTGTCCTGCAAAGGAACAACAGCAGGGATTCCCCAGCAAAGGAGGCTCAAGTACAAAGAAAAAGCCCGAGCAATCCCATATCCTTGACTGCGTTGAGATTATGGGGCAGGAAAGCGCTCTGGTGTTTCTTCATACTCCCTTTGCTCAGGCTTGAACTTGCCTCTCACTTGAAAGAGCTAATTAAGGGAGGAAATCAAAGCCCAGAGAAGGGGCTATTACAGCAGCCTGGGTGCAGCACTGGCTGTAATGCTGATTTCTGTGCATGGTATCAAAGCAGGCACAGATTTCTGCAGTGACACTTTAGTGAACCGACGGAATAAACTAAGGCATTTTCTTCAGACCATTTGTAGGTCAGGTAGAGCAGCCTCTTCCCCCATCCTGCCCTCAAATCTGGCACCATTTAATCCTTGATCTGCAGCCAGGCCTTAATTTTTCAGTGCAGAGGCAACACAGAGCTTGCTGGGAATGGGAAGATGAGGGACTTTGATGGTTAATGACCAACTGCTTCTTAGCACTAGAATAAGGCCCTGACTTCACAAAGCTCCCTGAATGATCCTGCTCCAACTGCAGCCCAGGGAAGGAAACTTACACCCATGGACACAGAAACCAGCGCAAACCATTGACATTATCACGGTCCTGTTTTGGTTTAGCTTGGAGCCAAGGCTTGGAGCACAAGGATATGTAATTTCACCCCTAAAGAATTGCACAGCAAAGTAACCACAATAGGCAAATGCTAACAAAAGATTTCAAGACTTAGTCCATCAGCAATCATAGCACACCTGGACAGGCCAGAAAGTAATACAGTGATACCCTTCTCAGGTCATTCATGAGCAAACTGAGGCATGAACTGGTTAAAATAGGTGATGTGGTGATGTGAGGCAGAGCCAGGGCTGGGATGAGGCAGTTTGAGCTCCTAGTCCCTGCTCTAATTGTTAAGCCATGCTCTGTGAGCACAGGAGGAGGTTAAGGTTGGGTGCTTTGGGGCTTCACTTACCGCACTGCTACAGGGAATGTCCTTGACTTTGAGCCAGGCCAGATCTAACGTCCCCTCTCCCCTGTAGCAGGACTGCAGTCTGTCCTTGATGCGGTCATTGATCTTCTTCAGGACAAAGATGCAAAGAGCAGACTCATCCAAGGACTTCATCTTTCTTTTCTGCCCCTTGGAGAAGACTGTGAAGAGGATATCATCCTCAGGACCAACATCCAAAGACCTTGCCAAGATAGCTCCAGCTTTAGACAAGTAGGCTGCTTGGAGCAACCGGTACTCCACCCCGTTCTTCTCACAGCCAATGGGCACCTCAACATAGGAGTTAAAAGCTGTGTCCTCCTTACAAAGCCGGACCAGCTTGGAGGTATAAACCTGCTCCTTTGTGGTGGAGCCTGGTGGTGAGATCATCTCAGGCTGTAGAGTCAGAAAATAGACAAAGTTACCACTGCTGAAGCCATAGATGTAGTAGATATCAAAGTCAGGGATGATGGTGAAGGTGTCTGAGGGGATCTTGATCATAGAGGCCACAAACTCATCATGAAAGACATATGCAAACATCCCATCTGCCTCAGAGTTCTTGGTGAGCTTCCTGCTGGAAATAGTGGGGAAATACTCAGGTTTGCCATCCACGGCAGTGGCGATGAACAACTTGTCATCCATGTTGGTGTAAGAAACAATGACTCCAAAAACAGAGCCACTCTCATTCACCCCAGAGAGGTAATGCTCCTTCTTGTGGAAGGGCTCTCCCAGCTTGAAGAGGTCATCCAGCCTCAAAAGCTTGCAGATGCCCTGGTAAAGACTCCCACAGGCTATCAATCGATTCTCCTTGTAGTCTATGAGGAGCATTTTGTTGATGTTGTTAGTGGGTGTCAAGGGTTCATTGCAAGTTTGGACTATCCTGGGGGGATAACACTTGGGATTATCTTCATCAGGACCAGTCTGGTGGGTCACCAAGACCTTCAGGTCACTGGAGAGCTTGTAGATTCTATTGACAGCTCCCAAGTAAATGTGCCCAGTTCTTTCATCAACCACCAAATGGTTGAAGTTTCCCTCTGCTTGGTCTCCAGTAAAGGTGAGGAAGGGCCTCTTTGGATGGAGTGCTTGCTGCCTACCAAGAGGCGACACTGTGGTGGATAGCAGGAGGTGAGAAACCAGGCAAGTCCATTTCCACATGGCCGGTGACATGATTACAAATGTTTGTATTCCCAAGGGAAGGAGGATTAAAAGCTGTACAAGTCTTCAAAACACCAATTCCCTGGCAGATTTTGTCCTACAAGCAAAGACAAAAGAAAACAAAAGTACATTACTATGGAGTATTCCTTCCTCCTCCCTCCTTCATAACCATGCCATCATCAGAGCCTATTTAATTGCTAATCCTCCCTTTCTCATCTCTGAGCTCTCTACTTAAAACCAGCACAAAGGGAGCCCTCCTGAAAGAAAAGATGCTGGTGGAAAGAGCAGAAATCACACAGCAGAGTAATAAATTGGCACCTTTTTGCTCTCTGTTACACACACCCATCCGTGCTCCATGATGCAGCCCAAAAAGTCACTGGAACCCAGAGCAGTGCAGAAGGCATCAAGCACTATTGCTCTTTGCACTGCCAACTGTGTATTTGTTATTGAAGAAGACAGGGCTGGACAAGGATTATTACCCTGCTCTACTGGAGGAGGGATTGAAGCCTACAGAAGGTCACGGGCCTGCCTAAAGTGACAGGTCCAGATGGATGGTGAGCTCTTTTGCCATCCTTGAAGTCTGCCAGGAAGAAGCCAGCTCTGATATGATATTACCGTCCTTTCTATTCAGGAGACCTCAGTCCAGAATGGGTCTGTTTGATCAGGCTCTCTGTGGCTTCCGAATCAAAGCTGCCTCATGCTGGTCCAGCCTGGAATATGGACAGAGGGGCTGTAATGTGCCAGCCTTTACAGCAATGTCTACAAAGGGCATGCAGCCAAGCATGGAGCAAGCTGAGCACCAGGTCTCCACCCTCCCATGGGCTCTCATCACCAGACTGCTCTCCACCCACAGCACAGCCAAGGAAACAGCATCTAAAAGAGAGAAACAGTTTCCCTGAGCATAACAGATGAATGAGGAGAAAGGGGATGCCCAACTATTAGCAGTAATAAAGTCTAAAGGACCATGAACTGGAAAAATCAATGACACAGGGGCCAGCATGGTGACTTTCCAAAGAGAAGGTGGTGGGAGCAGTAAGGGGTACAAACACCTTCGATAATCACCAAGAACCATGCTTGTGCCATGGCAATGCATCCTCATACTCAATACATTCATCTGCTCACCGTTCCTTCACTTTTTCTTGTCTGCTTCTGCACCAAGAACAACTTTAGCCCTTTATGGCCCCACTGAGCATGTAAAGATGGAGTCCTGCCAGCTCAGCTCTCACAAGCCAAGTCCTTTGATGACTGCACAACCCTTGCTACGTGGCCAGGCTGAGGCACACAGATCTTTTTCCCCTTCATCCCTCTTTAGCATCCAGATCAGAATCTCACAAGACTGCTCTTGTTTTCAAAAAGGACACAAACCGACCCCCAGCTCTGCTCCTGCAGGCCAGTATCCCATCACTTACAGAGGGACTTTGCTGAAGGCAGGGGTGTAAACAGCTGAGTAAAAGTGATGTCAGCCAGCCCCACACATATAAAAGGCAAGGAAGAAATCACTGTTTACAGATCTCAGCAGGGAGAAAGCAGTGGCAGTGACACAGGTCTGCATTTCAGCCTTTTCAAACCTGTGCAACTCTGCTAAGAACAATGAAGTAATGCAGAGAATAAATCCCATCTTCTTTTGACCTGTAGACTGACTAGATCTGACAGTGGAAAGGGTAAATCTGAGGCTGTAGAGCATCCCCCCACCTTCCTGCCACCCAAAATCTTTCCAGGTTCTCCCAGTAGCTACCATTTCAAAGCTATTGTATGACCCCCTCCACCTCCCACTTGCCCTCCCTACCGCAGCAGCTGCAGGCAGTGGGTAGATGATGGACAAAGGTCATTCCACATTTACTTTAGGTGTGTTTACCCTGCTCTGCTTTGCCTTCCTGGTCAAGCAAATATTTAATAAAATGAAGCTTAGACTGCAGAGTTTGCAAGACTGACTTGAGAACAGGAGAGGATTCGCTCTGCAGGGATGTGCAGGCTGGTCACGTAGGCTTTTAATAACCTTTATGATGATAGATAGAGTGGCGATGGGATGAGCTCTCCCCACACAACCATTCCTCTTTCAAAAGAGGCCATCCCTGAGAGAGCAGCAGAAGAGGGGAAGCTGTCCCTCTTTGAGTCCTGTGTTCAGAAACATCACGTGGTGACCCTGAACACCGGCTCCTGTCGCTTCTGAGTTATGATCCATATTTCTAACAGACGTGGGTTTGATTGGGCATTAGACAGATGTAGGAAGGAATTATTCTTTTCAAGTACTAAAAAGATCTCTATTTTGCCCCTGTATTTTGCTGTATTTCACTCTTCTCAGTCCTGCAGAGTCAGCACAGCTGCAGGACAGGAAAATGGGAGCTGCTGCGACCCAGAGATTGAAGAAGTAATGAACAGCCCCTCTTCTGCAACAGGAGCCCTCTGCCCAAAGGTCATCATAACACCCAAGAGTCAAGCTGCAACAACAGGAGGAAACATCCCTATTAAAATAAGAGGCCAACACAACATATAAGAGAAGGTACACTCCAGACCTGAAAGCTCCAGGAAGGCTGCATGAGAAGTCCCTTTTGCAGCAGACAAGGGGGCTTCAAAGATAGTGAACCTCATGGGGGAAGATGCTCACCTGCAGAGGAAAGAGCATCAACAATCTAACAGCACCAACAGCCGCTGAGCAAGCGCAGGAGCATCCCTGTGGGACAAAGCAGGGAGAGCAGAAGCCTGGGGCTACTTTGCCATCTTCCACCAGCCATCTGAGTGACCCTAGGAGCAGGATTTTCTCTCTGTGAACTGCTGGCACTCACTCCTTCTCTCCCATCTGCTCATGTTGTTTGCCCTGCACCCTCTGGAGTGCAGCCTGCCCTTGTCCTGGAGTCCCAACCCGTTCTTGAGCCTTCAAGGGCTATAATTTATAATGTGGCTGTTATTATTTATTCGTAAATAACAGCAGAGGGCAAAGGCAAGGAGGAGTGGTTGTTTAGCTTGCAGAACAGGGCACAGTTTGTGCTACCCCTTAGAGGATGCATCAAGGAGAAGGGAGCTATGCATGTCTTCTTATGACCCATGTCTCGGGAGCAGATGTCACAGCAGCTGGGAAGACAAATAATGCAGTGCCATAGACATACCCTGTCTTTTAGGCTGCTTGGTCTAAGAGAGAGTGATTAGATTACATGAAGAAAAAGGCAAATAACAAAGGCCACAGTGAGGTCTGGGCTTCAGCTCTAAACTGAGTATTGCCAAAATAAGCTCAAACTGCCTTCCCACAATAACTAGGCTCACTCTCCCCTTACAGGGACGTGGCCAGCAGCGATGCCATGATCCACCATGTAGGGCTCCTGTATGAGACCAAACTGTCCCTCTACACAGCTCCTGCCACAACAGCTTCTACACCAGGTCCCTAAGAAGGTCACACAGCCTCTATAGTCTCAGAGATCTGCAGGAAAAGAGCTTTTTGGTAGAAAGCAGCCCTGCTCTTTCTCCCTCTGTCATGAACACCCTGTCCTCCATTCACCCTTCACATGCAGTCATGGTACAGAGGGGATGCCACAGGTCGTAACAATACAAAGCTGTCAAATAACACATTCACCTTTATATTCCCAGTTTGATTTAAGGACTGGTTTCTTCCTAAATAGCAGGAAGTTATGGCATGGTTACTTTTTTGCTGTTATTGACCACTTCCACCAAGTCTTAGAGAACACTGAGTTAAAGGATGCAACTGGTTCTGCTCAGGATTCTCTAGGATATTAATCCCAAGACTCTACAACATGCAACACTATGATAACTAGATGCAGCCCTGGACAAGAAAAGTTTGGATGTAAGAAAGCATCAGAGGAAGAAACTTTCCTAACTCCTTTTAACTCATTGGGGGCTGCTATTAGATGGGTGAGCACGGGAATGCTGAATACACCCTCACAATACAGCAGGTTCCAAGGGGACAAAGTCAAGGATACCCTATGGCAGAGGAAGTAGGAATAAATCAGGCATAAAAAGGACACAAAGGACTGGTCTGTCAATTGAGAGGGAGAGAAGGACTTAGGAGGAAGTGTACAGGAAACTGGGAAAGGGAGCTGGGGCATTCCATTTTGATTGACAATCTCATGAAAGCCATGGTCATGCTCCTGGCACAAAACCACCCCTCTACAATGACAGCTCCTGAAAGGAACATGTCACTGGGTGAACATGGGAGATGACAGCATCTCCCCATTTGGCTTACACACACACAACCCTTCTGCCATCAAAGGTGGCAAACAGAATCACATCACCATGTCCCCTGCCACAACCACTGCAAGGTCAATGGCAAGAGGAATCATGCATGAGAATGTGGCTGCAAAAAGCCATTGAAGCAAACGAGTGCTGGATCCGGCTTCAGCCAAGGGGTCAGAGGAAAAGCACACATTAAGATCTAGAACATGACCAAAACACACTGAAAAACAGCACTGGGGAGGGAGAAATCCCACTACATCCTCCTGCACAGTGGGTCTGACCACCCAGTGGTTGGTAGGATGGGTTTGGTGACTTCTCCACCAGGTAATACATGGCTAGGAGGAAGCCAACAGCACCCAGGACTCCTGGGCAATGCCAATGGCATGGGCTGGGTGTGTAATGAAGCCCAGCATTAATCAGACAGCACGCTCCTCTGTTTACTTCTGCTCCACTCAGGCACTGTTATTCATTTCCCTGGATGCGGGAGGCCATGCAGGGATGCTGACAAGGCAGACGCTCAGCGATGAAGCCAGCACAGAGCAATTCAGCACCAAGTGCAGCTACACAATCCCTTTAATCTTAGCTAAAGAGTTTTTTTTCCCCCAGCTTCCTTTAATAAACCCTGATTACCATGGATAGAAGCTTTTCTTTGGGAGCCTACATGGGGAGAAGTCTCATGCAGAGGCATTGTCCACGGCTCCCCCAACAAAGCCCAGCTTCTAACTTCAGCTAAATCCTTTCTCCCTGAACTTATAACCTGGCCAATGCCTGATGGAAACTGAAGACAAGTCTCTCTTTGAGGGCATCGCAGGCCAGAGCATCTTTTCTTCAGAGCTCACCGCAATGAACAGATCTCAGTGAAAGCTGCAGCTTGTCCCAGAAATAAAGAGATTAACTTCAGGAGTGGTTTGTCTGCAAGGCACTTAAGCTAAGGCTTGGCCTTCCCTCATCACACAGATCATTCTACTCAGGCAGTCAGATGGTGCCCATCACCCTGTTACCTGTGCATCTGCCAGAAGCATATTAAATGATGGGATTAATGCTTACCATGAATGGGATTTTCTTCCTTTTTTTCCTTATTCCCCCATGTGATAAAATTGCACATGGATGGGGTTTCTGCCTGCGGTTCAGACTTGGTTTCCTATCAGCAAAAGCAGGTCAGAGCCATGCTCCTTTGTTCTTGGAAGGGAAAGCAGAGAGGTTTGCAATGATTTCTCAGTTCCTCCAGGTATTTGCTATGTGAAGACTCCAATGAAAGAACACAAATATTAGTGTCAAGAGTGGAGTTTTGAGGTCCTGGAAATAACCTACAAATCCTGAACCCAGGGTTAAATTCTCTTTTCTGGGGCAGACTTGGCCGGGAGTCTCCATGGCTCAACAGAGGTTGCAGTATTTCCCAGTCTTCTGAAAGTATCCTGAGGATATCTCTATTGAAGTTATTCCTTATCGCAGTAACTGGGGAAATACAAACCCCCAGACAAACAGACCATTGCAGCAGGAGCACACAGGGTCGTTGATTTTAAGCAAACCATGCCACAAGACTGCTGATTTGGTTTATTCTACCTAGAGGAATGAGGATAGGAGACCATAGAATCATAGAATAGTTAGGCCTGGAAAGGACATTAAGGTCACAGAGTTGCAACTCCCTGCCATGGCCAGCAATGCCTCACACTAGAACATGCTGCCCAAGGCTCTGTTCAACCTGGCTTTGAACACTGTCAGGGATGGAGCATTCATCACTTCTCTGGGCAACCCATTCCAGAGCCTCACCACCCTCACAGTAAAGAGCTTCTTCCTTACATCTAACCTGAACTTCCCCTGTTTCAGTTCGGACCCATCAACCCTTATCCCTAATGAAGAGTCCCTCCCCAGCATCCCTGTAGCCCCATCCAGATACTGGAAGCTGCTCTGAGGTCTCCACACAGCTTCTCTTCTCCAGGCTGAACAGCCCCAACTTCCTTACCCTAAAGCACTGAGAAAAGGGAAGAACTGCCAAAGCCAGACTGTCAGGTTGACTTCTATTTCAAAGTTTCATTCTTGTCCCCAGCAAAGCCTTTGTATGCTCCTGAAGCTCTGCTCTCCCCACTAGAAAGTGTTTCTCTACTGTATTTCACTGATGCACAGCTCTCATGGGGTTGGCAGTGCCAAGCGGGCCAGAAAATTAAAATGGTATGGAATATCCCCTTGGAGAGTTCAGGTCCTGGCTCTGTCCCCTCCAAAGTTCTTGTGTCCCTCCAACTCACACTCAGGCAGGGCATGAAGTGATGAAAAGTACTTGACTTAATACCAATGCTACTCAGCAACAACTAAACACATCAGTGTGTTATCAACATAACTCTCATACTAAATCCAAACCACAGCACTATATCAGCTACTAAGAAGAAAACTAACTCTATCCCGTTCTTAACCAGCACAGCATTTCACAGGCAAGGAGGCTCTGATCAGCTCTTGACACAAAGAGGAACAAACACATCCTCAGCCCCTAAAGGAATGATGAATATTGAAATGAAAATGAACTGGGTTTCATCCCAGCAGGTCTCCACAGCTTGTGTATCATTTATAGCATTTTAGGACAGCCTTGAGGAAAAATGGTGCTTCCTTCCTTAGAAGTCAAGCTTATGCTTGCAAATTTCCTCATTCTTAAATGAGGTCTTTACATCTTCTTGACCTGGTTCAGATGGGAGCCCTAAAACACCATTTTGATTCCCAAACAGCGAGAAAGGGGCTCTGACCCCAGCTTTCTCTGTGAGTCAGCAGGCAGCTAATTTCATGTTGGCTGGGGCTGTACAGCACAGTTTATGTTGCATTGGATGCCAGTGGGTGGATGTTTCCCCCTGCTCTGCAATCTTGGGAAGATCTGTGAGATACGAGTCCTCTCTCCCTGGCTGGTGTCTTGCAATTAGCACTGTATAAAACCACAGAGAGCCAAATCTCATAAGACACAGACTGAAAACCTGGCAGGGAGAATAACTCCATATTCACAGTGACTTTGTGGTCACCGGCTATTTCACTCCCAAGTTCTACATATATGCCACCAAGGATAAAACATGGACTTAAAGGAATTAAGAACACCCAAAACCTTTGGACCTTGATCCACTTGTTTGTGGAGCACTAAGAGCTATATTTGGAGGTGGGAAAACCACTTGCAAAGAAGCCAGGAGAGAATCCTCAGTCTTCGAAGTCTGAGATTTTGCTACATATTCAAAAGGCTGCTCAGCAGAGCAGACTGAGCAACGCAGGGTAAAAGCAACAGGAGTGGGAAAACCAAGGGCGATACCAGGATGGGGAATAAGGTTTGGATATCATAGAATCATAGAATGGTTTGGGTTGGAAGGGACCTCAAAGCTCCTCCAGTTCCAACCCCCTGCCATGGGCAGGGACACCTTCCACTGGAGCAGGGTGCTCCAAGCCCCTGTGTCCAACCTGGCCTTGAACACTGCCAAGGATGGGGCAGCCACAGCTTCTCTGGGCACCCTGTGCCAGCGCTCAGCACCAACCTTCTGACATCTCTAAAAGATCTCTTTTCAATCTCCAGGAACAGATTACTTCAGCTAAATCATGCAAGGTATAAACCAACCAAATTAGGACCTAACTGCATTAGGTGCTACGGAAGCATGGAAGAACTGTCCCTCATTTGACCTACCTGAGGGCTGAAAGGCAGAGACCAGTTGGTGGAAGAGCTGTCATGTAAAAGGCAGAGTGAATATGTAAGTCTCTGACCAGGAGGTTCATGGGTGTATAAAAAGCATTTAGGAACGTTAGGAAATATAGAGAAAATGAAACAAGAAAGTGTCAAATTTAGGGTCTTTTTTTTTTTCCATTATCCCCAGTACGGATGTCACTATAGATATATTGTTACCGGTTGAAGTAATCTGAAGCTTTCCTTTCGGTTTGGTAGAGCAAATGCCAGTCAGCACTACTTCCCACTAGTCATAATGTATGTGTTGGACTAAAGATCTGGCTAAGATCTGAGATGGTCCAATCACCTCTGTTTTATGGGCCTGTATGTGCTCATCCACTCTCTTCAGCCACTGAAGATGAAGGATTTCCTGTGTCAGGTCTTTTCACTGGCCCCATCCATTGGTAGTGTTTGCTTCTCCAAAGTGGCTGGGTACCTGTCCTTAATGAAAGGAGATTTTATGCTGAATAAAGCATAAACGGAGATCCTGTTCTCACCTCTGCTGCAAACCCTGTATCACTGAAGAGAAATCATCATACCTCTACCTGCCTCTTTCCTCCCAGTAATATAGTATAACAGCATTATCTTTATGTTCCCGGTCCTGCTGTGTATTCAGCCTGCTTCCAGCTGTAAGGTTTGGTGTAGTTGCAGGATTGATGGTCCTTACTCTTTAGGATCCTGCATCTCTGTGACTACATGGCTGTGCTCTGCATTCATCGCATTGGGCTGACCAGTTGTACACTTAATTTGTGATAGCTTCCCATACTCTCTGAATCATCAAGTACTGGGCACTGGTAACTGAAGCTCATCTGCTTTGCAGATGGCCTTATCCTGTGTGGCAAATCCACTGGCTCTGCATCTCTCTGAAGCTTTATTATTGGAGGTGCTGGTTGATGAGAAGCTCCCCATGACCCGGCTTCAGTGTGTGCTTGAGCCCAGAACCCTTCTGTGTGCTGGGCTGCACCCCCAGAGTGTGAGCAGCAGCTCAGGGAGGGGATCCTGACCCTCTGCTGCGCTCTGGGGAGCCCCCCCTGCAGTCCCGATCCAGCTCTGGGGCAGCAGCACAGAGGGACGTGGAGCGGTTGGAGTGA
>JANRGW010040111.1:0-16714 GCA_024733675.1 Psilopsiagon aymara
ATGAGGAAGAAGTTCTTTACTGTAAGGGTGGTGAGGCACTGGAATGGGTTGCCCGGGGAAGTTGTGAATGCTCCATCGCTGGTGGTGTTCAAGGCCAGGTTGGACAGAGCCTTGGGCGGCATGGTTTAGTGGGAGGTGTCTCTGCTCATGGCAGGGGGGTTGGAACTGTATGATCTTAAGATCCTTTCCAACCCTAACTATTCTATGATTCTATGATTCTATTTCCTTTCAATACTCTAGCCCAAGTCAAACAATTGCACTTGCACTTAACACAGAATGTTGTTGCACTGCTATATTTAACTACAAATACTTAAAGATGCTAAACATCAACCACTTCACTAATCAAGAATAGATTACTGTTAAAGAAAAGCAAATTAATTTGCCTCCAAGAATCTTTTGTCAAATGCCCCAGAGAGAGGTATTAAATTAAGCTTACTGCAATGCCAAAGCAATTTCTGTTGGCACTTTCTCAACACTGTTCATACAGCTGCATAGCTCTTACTGCCTGCATTGTTTAAGGGTCCCAGGATTTATTTGTCAGGCTTGTTCTTCTTTGCAGGTGCAGGGAGAATGCTCAGATCTTCTTGTTCAGTGTTGTGATCGGAGCGGTCATGGGAGTGGTCCTTCGTAACGCTGTAGTACACCGGGGTGGGGTACAGAGCAGGGTTCTCAGCGTTCTTTGCTTCACACTTGCATAGCTTCCTAAAGGCAGCCCTGAACTTCTGTGACATGAGGTTGTAGATGATGGGGTTGATGGCACTGTTCAGGTAGATGCACATGCGGCAGAAGAGAAGTAACCAGATATTCAGGTACGGAGGGTCCATGAAGGAGTTCACTACCACTAGTGTGCGATAAGGCATCCATAGAAGGGCAAAGAGGACCACCACGACAGCCAGCATCTTGGTCACCTTGATGATGGGGATGTACAAAAAGAGAAATAGTCAGATGATGCTAAATCTTCATCAGAGCTTTCCCACCTGAGAAATGGTGCAAACAGCTACTTCAGCCTACATATTACTTGTATCTCTCTTTAAGCACTTTAAATAGGCACCCAAACCATGAGTCTATTCCTCTGTGAACCCATTCTGCTCATGAAACAATCTTGCATAAATAAACCTCTTAAATTATAGGCTTTCATCTACCATTGAAGAGCCTTACAACTCTTTAGGACAAGCATTCATCAGCCTGTAATGGGCTGTAATGTATTACACACCCCACTCCACCCCTCTATTAGGGAGTAATAATGGGAATTTCTGTACTGGAAAGAAAATCTGAAAATTGTACGCAACAATAAATCGATAGGAAAACGTCCTGGTTTTGGATGGAAACTTGTCCAAAAGTGGGGACCTGAGTTTTGGGGTGCCATTGGGTAGATCTCAACTCCCTGCCCAGGATCTCCGGGTTTCCTATTGTTCCAGGTAATAAGCTTTTGGTGCAGAGTAGCACTGGGAGCAGAGGAGACTGTCTGGAGTCTTAGACAGGTTCCTACTTCTTCTGGTATGGAAGTTACTTAGCTAATTGGTGTGGGTTATTTTAATTTGCAGCACACTAGGGAAGTACTACATTAACATGCAAGAAGATACTGAGAATTCAGAAGTGAGCAGTAATTGCCCTCAGATCAAGGCAAGCTTGTTTAAGAATATGGAGTCTTGTACAGGAACTCCAGCAATCCTAATGATTTCAACAGCTATTTCTGGCAGGTGACACCCATTCTCCTACAAATACTTACAGAATACGCACATCCCCAAGGAGGAAAGTATGAGTAAACACTGATGCTGCACGCTCATTAAAGCAGTGGCGTTTCAAGCATCAGAGAGGGAGTTGTGCAATAACTACAGTTCTTGATAAGGAAATAAGCACTTAGATCACATTCACAGTCTCTCAGCTTTTCTTGGAGTCCTTTTTTTTTAACTTCATCACAAGCAACTATGCCTTCCTTTAATGCTGTCAGTAGAAAGCGGGGGTGGTTGGTAATGGCAACAAAACTTCCCCTACAAGAAAGTGACTGTTATCAAGCTGAGGTCAAAATAGAAGTGTTTTACTGTGTGTGGTTTAATGGGAACGTGAAGGCACTTCCCAGAATAAGATCTTGCAGTGATACAGTGAGTGCTGAGGCTTTTATAAAGACTGCAGCATGTTTGCTGTGATCTGCACTGCAAGACGTGGGAGCAGAGAGGTTCTGGTACCAGCTCAGCCCAGGAAGGAGCAGATTTTGCTTCACCAGCATATGCTACATGAGCAGTGCTTATGGATGGGACCTGTGATCCCTGACACTTAGTTCTGGTCTCTGACAGGTTTCTGTATGGCTGAGATATCTCCTTTAAAGCTAGCACATTAATAGTGCTCATGTGCTGCCTCCTACATGGAAACATCTTTGGCTTTTGGACTGTTGTAACTCAGCCTTGTTCAGGAACTCATGATTGTGAGGAGTGATGTGTACTCTGCATCCAAGTGACAACACCAGGGGGAGTGTATCCTAATAAGGCTGAAAAGTAAGCTCATTCTTGTCCTTTCTGAGACCAAGAGAAATGTCTGGAAAACAACCAGTGATTCATCTGCTTTATAGCCATAACTGCCCCTGCTTTTTGGCTGGTGGTTATGGAAATGCTGGCTTGCACAGCTCCCACCCAAGCAAGCTCCCAGCACTTCCCACCACACCATAGAAGACCACAAAGTGCTATCATCTAAAGAGTGTCTCTTGCTATACGACCTGCAGCCTAATGAAAAGTTGCCTTTGTCCTGGGAGGGAAAACCAGCTGGAAACAGATTTATTACCTCCAGCTCACTAAATGCCTTCAGCGCTCCCGGAGGATGCTGTGCCCAGCCCACAGGCCGGAACAGGCAGCCCTGCCCTGAGCTTGCTGCAGGATTAAGATTTGCCTTTTCAAGCCAACCATCCGTACGGACCATGCTCTCCTGGATGCAGCTTCACAAAGCTGTGCTGACACAGGATGTCTCCTCTGGATAAAACCTAACAGTCTCTTCCAGACTCACTCTCATACCTCCACGGTGGGGAAGGAAATCTCCAGCGTTGTCTGCATACATGGCCAAAACCTGCCTCTGTGCCTTTCCTCACCCTACATTGCTGAGGCAAGTAACTATAGTGCACTTGAGGTGCTCTGAACTTATTTCTAGTGCTCACATGTAAAATGAACCTAATCATCACTCAAAAGAGTTTGGGACATTCATCCTTAAGTGCAGTAGTCCTGAATTATGGCCCCCTAAAACCAGCTGCACCCAAAAAAAGCCAGAGCTTTGCTGTATCCTCAAAGCATCCCTCAGGGAAGCACCAGTTCTGAGACAGCAATCTTTCTGATGAGTATTTTACAACAATTCTGCTGTACATCGTGTGTGTGTAACAACTGTACAGGAGCTGTGGATGAAAGCAAGACAAGGGTTTGTAGTAAGAGGATTTGTTTTACTAGAAGAGTTGATATTTAGCTGGAAACCACTTTTGAACACATAAGCCAGTGTTGTTGCTGAATGGCCAAGGGTATCTGGTGTACAGACCACTAACCATATCCTGGGTCCCTATGCCAAAGCTTCAGGACAGCTCACCTTCCACCTCCACAGGCTGAGCCCAGTGTAACTCCTAGAGTAAACCCCCTGTGAGCATCCTTCTCACTCCATACAAGGGGATCAGCATCGTGCATCCCCGCACAGCCCTTCCAGCCCGTCCCCTCTCGCAACGCAGTATCCAGTCTTCCCCTGTCCAGGAGGCCACAGACACTCCTCCCCAGCCAGTGTCACCTTTCTTAGTCCAAGACCATCATCCTGAGCCGCAGCATCCTTTTTTAGGAATCCCGCTCCCTCTAGTGGTCCCTCTCTGGCAGGTGAAATACGTGCTTGGAGGTGGCTGGGTTTGAGTCTGGGACCGTTTCTTCTATAGGTAATAAACACAGCAAAACTCACACTTTGCGTTGTCCTGCTCAGGAGTTCTGAGTTTTAGAGGCACCAGTGATGGAGCCATAGCAGTGGCTGCTCTGGAAGGAGAGGTCCATCCACCTGTGCCTTTAGGTACTGCCTTGTAGTATCGAGAGACCTCACTGCCAAATGCTCTGCCTGAGGCGCCCGCAGCAGGCAGCACCCCTGTAGTATTCTGCAAATACTTTTGCAGAAGTCAGGGCTTGCTTTAAACCTTTCCGTGCTGGAGCAAAAGAGAGAAAAAGCAGAACCGGAAAGAGGTGGGAGCTTATGAAGAAACACAAGTTCTCTGGGCTGCTTGCTTCCCCTCCATGGCTCTGAATCTTTTCTTCTGGAGAATGGAGGCTCCTGTACAAGTCATGCAATGAGATACTGAGTTGGAAACATAAGGATTTTAGGGCAGGCTGAAGCCTATTTCAGGCAGTCTGGAAATCATAACAGAACTGGTGATTTCAAGAATTCAAACCAGATTCCCAGATTCAGCCCTTTCCCTTAAAATGGGCCATGCATTTGCCTACTCAGGGTCTGAAACTGGAATGAGATGGTCTCCTCCAAGCAGCCAGCTAGCAGGCAAGACTGTCCCATGTATAGACACTGACCTATCCAAAACAGATGGGACAAGTCTCTGTTCATGTGGACAGAGAAAGAGGAGAAATAAGGCAGAGGAGGAGCAAGGGCAGAAGGAGACGAGAGGAGAAGGAGGTGGAGGGTGAGCTGACAGCTGAATGACAGAGGAGTCACTGAGAGGCAAACACACCACTGTGACACCGAGGTGCTGTCCCCAGCCAGGTCTGGGCTTCTGCCAGCTCTTCCTTCTCTTTGTCCCTTTAAATCTGAGGTTGCCTGCCCAGGACTCTGTCTAGCAGGTAAGTTCCACTGGCATAATGTGACCCATCACTCCCCTCCTCGGGAGGCAATCAGCAATTAATTAGCCAGCAAACTTCCCTGCACTCCTGCCTCTCCTAAGTGATGCTGGAGCCCTGTCCTACTCCAAGCCCAGCCAAAGCAAAGGGAGCTCTTCTGTGCTGCCAGACCCCAGCTGGGTTTGAGGATGCTTCTGTGCAACAAACCAACCCTCTCCACTTTCCCCATAAAGGGAAACAACACATTGGGGCACCCCATTTCCTGCCAGAGTGCTGCTCAAAGCACTGAGCCCCGCGCAGCCCAGCGTGCCCCAGCCCAGCAGGGAGCACCTACCTGCTTGCGGGAGCTCAGGGCCCCCCTGTTGCTCCGGCAGGAGAGCTGGAGGGAGCTGCCCTGGTGCATGGAGCCTGGGCAGGAGTGCTGCAGGCTGGTGGGCAGGGGGCTCATGAAGAGGATGCGGGCAATGAGGCTGTAGAGGACAGTTGCCAACCCCAGTGGGATGATGTAGAAGACAGCAAAATCCAAGAAGTAAATGGGCATGTAAAGGCTCCTGGAGACCCGGTAGCCACAGCTGACCTGCGCCCCATCTGAGAAGGTGACCTGGGTTGTGTCCACCAGGAAGAACCACATGAGGCAATAGACGGAGGTGAAGAGCCACAGTGAGGAGATGATGCGCTTGGCGCGGGCCACGGTGCAAAGGAGCTGCGCTTTGATGGCGTGGCAGATTGCGATGTAACGCTCCACTGTGAAGGCGGTGATGGACCAGGCAGAGATGTTGATGCCCAAGTACTGCAAATAGGTGATGCAAGGCAGCCGGCATAGCCATACACCCAAGAAGCCACCACTTCTGAAATGTTGGGCAGCCCGGCCGCCAGCAGCACAATGAGGTCGGCCACTGCCAAGCTCACCAGGTAGCAGTTGGTGGGGGTCACCATGTCCTTGGTGCGCAGCACCACCAGCACCACCATCACGTTGCCTGCGATGCCCACCCCACAGATGATCAGCACCAGCAGGATGGTGACCACCTGCAACTCCAGGGGCTGCCGGGGCATCCTGCCCAGCGTCTCATTGCTGCTGCTGCCCAGTGCGGCTCCCGGGCTGGCTGAGCCGTTCTCCATCAGTTCCCAAAATCTTCCCCGGCGGAGCTCAGCACACCCTGCGGCAGGGAGCGGGGATGGGAGCCGCTGCCCCCCGCGCCCCTCCCGGTCTTCCCGCCAGTCCCGGCTCCTCCCTCCCTTTTATCCTACGATTCACCCCAAGTCTCGCAGCCGCCCGGATTCTTGCAGCCCTTCTCCTGCAGACCCCCCCACTCCGGGAGGGGCGGGGAGTCGACAGGAACCCCCCCAGTCCCCGGGGGGACTCCCTAGGTTTCCAGGACCCCCCAGCCCCGGGCACCACCGAGGACCGACCAGGACCCCCCAGATCCCGGGATATGCCGTCCGTCTCCCGCCTGCAGCACCCACCTGCGCCCGCCGGGTCCTAGCGCATCCGTGAGCTGAAGAGGAGGAGGAAGGAGCACAGGCAGGGGATCAGGGTAGCAGGGTGGAGACCCCGGCGGTGAAGAGCCGCAGGGGCTGAGAGCACCAAGGGCTGTGGGTGCCTTGTGTCCTCAGCCGAGCCACAGGCTGCACAGTTCCCCCCTGGCAAGGAGAGATGAGGATGAGGGGTCCATCCTCCCTCATCCTCAGGAGGATAGGACCAGGTGAAGCCACGGAGAACCATGGTCATTCCTGTTTCCCTTGGCCTGGGGCAGAGGACAATTACCCAGGACAATTACCTTCCCTGGGGGACGATAAACATGAGGCAGTGCCCTCCTCATGCCGTCTTCCCTGCAGCCACCCCTGTCACAGACACACATCAGTGTCACTTCTGTGGGGAAGGGCTTACCCAGTCTGTGCTGGGAGATCCCGTATCTTACCAACAATGAGGCTGGGATAGCATGGTCAGACTAGGAGATCCAGTATAAACCTGATGGTCAGGTGGGGAGATCCAGTACTTTTCCTAACGTTCAGCAGCAGCCAGAATTTGCTGCCAGCTCCATGCTTGCTCCTGACGTCTCCACAGTCTGTGAGAAAGAGCATTTTCAAATTGAAAGAGCAATTGTTTTTGCAGACATAAAATGCTAAGGATCCCCTAACCTGTGGAGTGGAGGAAAGGACAAGGGGAAAACTTGCCTTTTCATTAGATTGGATTTCACTTCGAGGCAGATGCATCCCTTTAATCCCTGACACTGAGGCACATATCCAAAATGTGAAGAGCTGATGCCGAGTGGTTCAAGTCCAGCTTTTCAGTGGTGAATTTCTCAGCCTGGGCTGTGCAAACCTGGGCGGATAAAATGGCTTTTGCCTCAGCCCAGGGAGCTGCAGCTTGTCCCCAGGCTGTGGCAGATACTTTCTCCTTTTCTCTGGGAAATCTTATGGCTCTGTTTAACTCCACAAAGGACAACCCTGGTAGTTTTTGGCTCCCTACAGCAACATTTCACTCACCTTTGGGTCAGTTATAAAGGATAATATTCTCTTCTGTTTGCATTTGCTTTCATAGGGCTGCACTGTCAGCCTGCACCAGGGCCAGCCTCGCAGCTCTGCTCTACAGCTCTGGGCTGAGGATACATAATAGGTCACATCCTTGCCCTTGGAGACCCCTCCAGGCTGCACTTTGCTCTAATTTGCCCCTTTTTTTCTTAAAATCCCTCCAGAAGTAAGATTTGTTTAATGCTACTATTGAGGCTGCATCCACCTACTTGAGCTGGCAGTCACTTCAGGAGCCAGGCAGCAGCCCCTTTAGTCATCCCAAAAGCCCAAATTCCCCAGCTTCTCCCTCTCTCTTGTCCTGCAGCCTCTCACCAGGAGCTGGCCAACTGAGTGCTCACAGGCACAGACGTTCCAGCCTCTTACAGATACACCCATCACTTACCTCCATGTAAAGACTGGTCTGATGACCTCCATCACACACTTTTCGGGAAGGGGTGGTTGTGCAGCCCTGGGCTGGGTTAGCAGCACCGTGCCCAGCCTGGGTGATCAGCAAATTCAACGCCATCTTCGGTAGCTCTCTGTGCTCCTTGTGCTGCTCATCCCTCTCTGCATCATTGGGCAGCTCATTTAGTCCTATGTAAAGAAGATATCTCTGAGGCTTCACATATTTAATAATCAAAATACTGCACAGATGGACTGATGCAGCAGTTGTTCACTGATGCAGGAGGGTGTGAGGGCATCAGCCCTGAGTCACAGGAATACAGTTTTAATAAAAGGGAGGAATTAGGCTCCTCTTCTTTGGAGCTGTATGTAAGTGTGGTGGATGTTGCCTCCCTGAGCTACTGGCTCAGTCCCCCACATCCAGCAGCTGCCTTGTACAGCCAGGAGCATTCCAAATTAAGTCATCTTTTGAGTATGCCTCATTTGTGGACTGCCCCTATTAACATTTTAATAGGTACACCCTTCAGACTATTCCAGTAGCTCCTGGAACGGTTGAGCTCTCAGATGTGCAGCCAGAATAGTAACAGAAAATCATTCCACAGAAACATGCATTGGACTCATTTAATGCGATGAACCAAACTGCTGTGAATTTGTGCAGCCCTGCAGAGAATAACAGCATAGGAAAGGATGCTACATGCAGCTCTTGAGGCACCACTTTCCCCTCACTTTAAAGCCTCCCTTGCTGCAGGTGCTTGGCTTGAGCAAAGCCAGGTGAGCACCAAACCCTGTGAAACAAACGTCATCCTGTGCGCCAAAGAACTCCCTTCGCTGCCTCTTGGGTGGCTGTGGGTGCCTGGAAGAGATTCAGCCACGGGAGAAGAAGCCCAAAGTGCTTCATCCCCCCCAGCTGAGCCCAGCACCCATGGCATCACCTGAACACCCCATGGCCCCTCCAGGGCTCAAGACATTACCCACAGCACTGAGTTAGGATTCACAACTCTCACTGCTGTCAATAAGCTCTGGTGCCTGCTCCAGAGTGCCCAATGCCCCAGGAATTCTGCCTGAGCAAGCCAAAAGTAGAGGAGCAGGTGGAGGCATTGGCTTTCCAGGCAGTACAATGAAGGAGAAGCCCTGAGAGCCTTGGTCTTTCCTGGGTCTTCCACTCAATGCAGAAACCAATGCTGTAAGAGGAAACTGGTTTGAGTAACCGAAGCCGAGCCTTTGCCATCCCAGCAAAGCTAGATGCTGTGCTGGATGTGAAAAATGATTCATCATCTGGCTTGAGCACCACCGGCATCACATCTGACCTGAACCACCCACCCCAGTGCTCATCCAGAGGACAACAGCCAGGGTAGCATAAGCCTGGGTTAAGGACAGAAACAGACATTTCCCAAAACTAGTGATCATTATGGATGAGGTGCTGAGGGGAGGGGGTATCCTGGGGGGATAATAGCAGTGATAACACCGAGGGAAGACAAAAGCACTGCATGCAATAATGTGAAAGAACAAAACCCTGGCAGAATAATTAGGCTGTAATTACAGGTTATTTCATATTCTGTGACGCCTAAATGTCAACCCTGTAATGCTGTAACAACAAGCACTTGGTACAGCACCCTGATGCTGATGAGCACAGCCCTGGGAGAAGTGCAACAGCCTTTAGGTCTGCTCCTGCTCCCCATCCACCACTGCACAGAGCCACAATGGGCATCAGGAGACATGAGGCTGCCCTCACTTGGTGTCCAGGTCCAGGACGTCACACCAAACAGTGTGACCTTCACCTTTCCCAACAGAAATGCCCAGGCAATGACAGTATGCCTACACAGGGTTGGGAAAATGCCCTGAGTCCTTACTTGGCACCAATGCAAATATCCAGGAGCTCACCTGAACTGGTGCCCTGGCATTGCAGAGCATGAAGCATTGGGAACATGGAGGCATGTTGTCTTTCCTCTGGTAGAAGGAAAAGGTGACTCAGCCCAGCCCTGGCTGTGACCTGCTCCTTCCTGTAACTTGCAGAGTTCCCATTATATTGTCTTAACACCCACGGTATATTTCCAGCTAACACAAGAGGAAGTTTTCAGTCTTTCAACTTGGCCATTTCAGTTTCTCGACCCACTTTGAAGGAAAACCTCCGATCTAAGCCATGGATCACCCCAGCTGGGATTTCCCGGAGGAGGTGGGCAGGCAGGACCTGCCCCATGGGCTCCAGACCCAGCACCAAGGCTTGCGACACAGGGCAAAGCCTCGCTCCCCACTTCCTCCTGCCTGCGAGACAGAGCATGGTGCTGAGCCAAAGCAAAGGCAATGGGAGCCACGATGAACAGGGTGAGTGAGGGTGGGCGTATGGAGGGCCTTTGAGGGATGAAAATCCCTTTGCAAATAACGAGGCTTTTAAATTAGTTCTACTTAATAAAAATACTCAAACAAATTAACTTTGCTGGTTAAACCTCTTCAGCGTTTCTCTTTCGCACCATTAAGCAAACTCTGGCAAGGCAGCTTACCTCTCAAGCGCATAAAATGGCTCTGTAATGGGTAACATTTTCTATTTGTCATACCTTTATCTTGCTGAGGAACAACACCTCTCAGGAGAACAAAGCAATTTCCAGCAGTGCTGCCTCCTACCAGCTCCCTTGGCCAGGGAAAACATCACAGCCCAATTCGGCACCAGGGACAATGTAGCTGATGTGCTGCACAAGCTGTTCCTGCTCAAGCAGGGACCATCAGTGCATCCTCCGCTCCTCAGGGTCTCCCTTCCCACTTCTGTTCCTGCTGACACCCGCCAGGGAGGTGAAAAAGCAAGTTACTGCAGGGATCAGGCTCCTTACAGCCATGCCAGCAGGTCCCTTCTGCTCACCCAGCACAGGCTGCCTGGGTCTCATCTCTGCCACACACGTCTTGAGGTTTAACTCCATACCTATGGTTTTCCCATGGCTCTCCTCACTGGTACTGCAGGCTGGAAACCACTCAGAGCTCTTCTTCCCTCAGTCTCCCACTGAAGTGTCACATTTGTGACAGTTCCCCATGTTTAGTTTCTCACATGAAAATCTGGGCTCTGGGTTAAGTGGTGTAATGGTAAAGAGAGGGCTTCCAACATCTCCTTTCCCCTCAAAGCAGATTAATCACTTAACTGTAGGATACACACATGTATCTGACAACAACTCAAGTAACAGTGCTCTTGTGTTAACACCTTTTCACGGGCATTGATTTCCCAGTGCTATTCAAGTCTATCAGCCTTCAGCATGCAGATGTTCTAACATCAGTGCAACTTCACCTCTGAAATAACCACAACAGATATCAAAGTGGCTTTTTCCTTCTGGCAATAGGGAGCTGGCACTTCACAGCACAGTGCAAGACTTCACAGCATTTATTACCCTCTTTTCCAAGTAACAAACCTCAGCATGACCATGACAAAAGGGAATTTTTCCAGCTACTCACCTCTTCACCAGCACTTCACAACATGTTTATCTTCCAAACCCAAATTCTTCTTTTGCTGATTTCTATATAGCTTTTAAAGCTAAAAACCCCTACATTAGGGTCACAAAGCTGAGGAGACAGATGGCGCCTGTGGCACAATCCATTGCCTCTTATGGCTGGAGAAGTGATGCCTTGATGCAGGCCAGCAGCAAGGGCTCTCTGCCCATGGCTCCCTGTCAGTGAAACTGGTGTGATACCCACCAAAGAACTTATCAGTCTCATTCTTAGTCTCTGCTGCAAAATGGAAATGGGAGCATATCTCTGCCTCAGGAAGGGTTATGAAGGCTGCAACGCTGGGGCCAGAGGCAGAGTGGCAGCGCCTCATGCTGATCATTATCCTTATAAGCAGATGTAATTACACTAATCAAGGCTTGCCTGATGCTGAATTTTACTCTGGAAGTGAAAAGTTCCCAGGGTTAGTCTTTAGCAGTTAAAATTTAGTGGGAGCTGAAGGAAACTCTAGAGAAGACACCGAGAAGTGCTCTGGATAAGAGTCAGTTTTTCCTAATGAATATGACTTTTGAGGCTGAAACGGGGTGTTTCAGAAGCTGCCTCACACACTGCTCAGCTGCCCTGGCTGGGAGCTGGGCAATGCCTGTCCAAAGGATGCAAAGGGACACTCAGACACTTTGTCATCTTAGTCCGTCTCATCCACTCCAAGCCCCATCTGAACCTGAAGGGCCCATCTCTAAAACAAAACCCATCCTCATGTTTGTCCCCAGCACTTCACTCTTTCAACCTCCTGTCCCCATGCCCCAGGCTCCTCTGAAGACCTCTCTCAGAAGGCAGAGAGAGGATCTACACACGGCTTAGGTGGGGAGGGTGTTTCCAAAATGCTGATAGCCATGAAAAAATCTCTCTCTTAAAGCTTTGTGCAAATGTCTTGCCAAAAAGATAACTCTTTAAAAGGAAAAGCTCCTTTTAAAGATGTGGTTGTTGGAAGGCAACACGCTGCTGGGATGGTTTGCTGGCTGAAGGGGCTCCTCTGATCTCCTCCCAGCTATTTTAACCCCTGGCTCCAGACAATTTTGGCTGCTCAGGGGGCACATGGAAATCTTTTTGCTTTCCCCAAACAGAAGAGCACAGGGCATTTTCTGGAGAAGCCCCATGACAAAACCCCCTAAGTTGCTGGAGAGGCAGAAAGGTGCTTGGATTAATCATCAGAATAGCAGGGAATTAAGAAACACAGGGAGATGAATGCACCAGGGTTTTATTAAAGGGATGCTTAAAATGTGTACATATATATATATATGTATAATCCCCACCTACTTTGTTCAAGTACCTCAGGAACTGAGTGAATTTGGTGCATCTGGCTGCAGCTGCCACTTCATTTCTGTAATTTAATCTCATTGAGATGCATTATGCCAAATAATTACCTTAATGAAGACTCTAACGGGAGAGGAGAAGAAAATAATAGAGATGCTTTGAAGAAACAAAGCTGTGAAGTTGCCTTGTTTTTAACCTGGCAGTGATTTATGTCCCCCTACTCTGGCTCTTGCCCTTACAGAGGTGGCCATTCTGCCTCTCATTCAAAGGGAACCTGTTTCAGTGATGGATTTTTGCATCTACAATACCACAGCTCCTGAGTTTGAAACAACTCAACATGTAAAACCAGACCTTGGTTCAGGCAAGTCCAGCCCTCCACATCCTGCTACTTCCCTGTTGCCTGCAAAGCACTGACTTAAATGACAAGTTTCTATCTAACACTTTTGAAGTTTTCCATAATGTTGGCCTAAATTTGTCTAGATTGGAAAAGTCCAAACTTTAGCCCAGCACTGCCAAGACCCACACTAAACCATGTCCCTCAGTGCCACACCTACACAATCTTTTAAATACCTCCAGGAATGGTGATTCCACCATTTCCATTTCCTTGGGCAGTTGTTCCAATGCTTTAGAACCCTTTTGGTGAAAAAACTCTCTCTAATATCCAATCTAAACCACCCTGGCACAACTTGAGGCCATTTCCTCTCATCCAATCACTTTTTACTTGGGGAAACTGACCAGCGCCCAAACTGGCCTTTTTGGCTGCTCTCATCCTCTTCGAGTTTCTCCAGCTATTTGATTGATATTTTATTTAAAGCACCATTGCGAAGTGATTTCATAATGTCCTCATGTGCTGATTTCCACCACCACCCACGCCCAGGATGCGCATCTCATGGTCAGATTGGCCTTGAATTTATTTCAGTGGGTTGAAATGACACTTTCGTAGGTGAATGAACTATTTTCTAAAGTCTTACATTTATCCAGTGTACCTGGGTATCCGTGCATGAAAGCTGAAAGGAAACATTCCCTAAAAACTAAATTAACCAAATCAAATGAGTTTCCTTTCTCTCTGTGTACTTCTTCCAGTGTGGATCTGGTTGGGGAGGTCAATGAGCTCTCCCCCAACCCAACTCACACATATTTCCCAGCCAGCCTTCCCTAATTCTGCAGATATCCTCAAAGTCATATGGATTACCTCCCACCATTCTCAGAACAGCTGACTCCAGACCTAGATTAACATTAAAAATTGGATTTTTTAGCCCAGTTTTCTGAAATTAATGCAAAATGTGACATTTCACCTTCTTTTTGGCAAATATTTTTCCCCAGACTCCAAACACTGACTCTGGGAATTTAAATGCATAATCCCATGGCAGAAGCCTGTGCCCTGCCACCACCACAGCTCTAAGGACATCCCCTGTATTCCCAAAAGTACTCTTAGCTTCTCTCCTTGTTTTGCTCCTCCTGGTGCTTCCTGGACAGCTTCCTGTAGAGGTGAAGCACCCTCTTCTCCTCCCAGCTCACAAAGAAGGAGGCTGCAATTGCTCTGCACAGGCGACGTGCGTAGGTTTCCAGGAACACGGTGGCATAGAGGATGCAGAAGAGCAGCCCCATGACAAGCAGCACGGAGGGGTTGGGAGGTGTTGGGGGGCTGATCCTGCAGTGGGCAGAGCTGAAGATCAGGTGATGGTGGTAGCTTCTTTCAAAGTCCTGAAGTGGTGTTTCTTGGTAAGGAATCCCTGGAATTTTTGACAGAAAGGGCACAAACCCTATTTTAGCCTGAAATAGAGAGTTAAAAGTTAAATGGGGTATGAACAAACCCCAGTCAACTGGTTGCTACAAGAACATCAGCCTGGAGGTGTGTAATTACTGTTACAGTTTGTTTGGGTGCATTAAGGACATTGAATATATACATATCTATTCATATATATATGCATATACACTTCAGGCTGAGGGAGAGTAACAGCATGATGGGTACATGCTAAGTACTTGGTATGGTGAGGCCCAGTCCTATCTGCCATCTTTACCTGCTGTTACAGGTATTCATTGTGTGAGATTTACAATGAAAGACACAATCCAGACAGTAGGATTAGTGGCTGCATATTTGAATATTAGAGTTTTTTTCTAAGGCCTGATTATTTTACTGTAAATTCATCATAAGCAGCTATCTATCTGCACTATGAAACCCTGGGGCTGGGGAGGGAGCCAGGCTACATCATAGAAGAGAAAAGCTAACAAACTAAAGCAGAACTAGCCCAGCTAAAGGATATTAAAATAGAAACTGGGTAGGTTTGTGAAAAGGATTGCATGGGGTGACAACAAAGCCAGCAAACAGGGCTATCTCTTTGAAGATCAGTTAGTGCAGTTTGATAAGGAGACATCCTCAAACCCAGATGTGTATTCATCTGCTTCCCCATTCCTTATACCCACTCTGCGATGGGGACAACAGTGCTGTAGGGTCACCCACTCCTCCACCCTGCCAAGGGTGGATGAGAGATAAAGAACATATTGGAATGCCACATGCCAGCAGTGCCTTTGCAGCATGAGGCACAATTTGCTTCTCTTCTTTCTCTCAAGGGGCTGTAATTTGGAGCTACTATTGGATGCGCTGGAAGGTGCAACTGAAGTTATGCCTCCACTTCCTCTCCCCAAAGCCTGTTTCATTGCTAGTCTAGCTGCTTGCTGGGAAGGGAAGTAAGGATTGTGCAAATAAGGCTACAAGGACTGCAATCCCCATTGCTGCCTTCTGTGATATGAGACACAGCATGGTCCCAGTACAGTGAAGGAGAAGGGACCCCAGCACTTACACTGTATTTGATGTTGAGAGCAACAGGCACTTCAGAGAACTGAGCTGCCTTTCTCACTGCAGTGTCTGCCATGCTGAATGCAAAGTGGTCCAAGGCGATGACCACCAGCATCAGCATCAGGGCCACAGTGAGAAGCATGGCTTGCACAAGGCACAGCATCACTTCTTCCCTGGACAGCTTCAAGCCTGTTGGTCGAATGAGGGTTTTGGCTGAGCCCACCAGCAGATGAGCTGCTTTCCTGTCCAAAGCTAAACGCTCCAGCTTCTTGGTGATGTAAAAATTGTCGAAGCGGAGGTTGGTGAGATAATTTTTCAGATAGCAGGTGGCCTCAAAACAGAGATAGAGCATGGAGAAACCAGCAACCACCTTGTTTCCTACTCGTACAGCATCTTTGACGAGTAACTCAACAGCCAAAAAGTCCGTCCCAATTTTCTCACCAACAAGATGCATCTGTTGGTAAATCAAGGGGCTGTTCTTAAGCAATGAAAACTGAAAATGTCCATTCATAGGCTTATAAATATTAATGGAATGAACAGTTTCTTGGATTGCATCCCCAAACTCCCAGGTAGCGGTCTCTAGCAGTGCAGTTGAGTTCAAAAGACTCTCAGAGGAATTCTTGCAGATGCACTTAATAACTTGAAGTATGGTTTTAATATTGCTTATGATGTTGGGTGTTATGTTCACCACTACTATCATGACACAGGTTGACAAGAGAAGCTTCCGGCCTTGTTTGGTACCTAATGTAGGCATAATGATACTGAAGACACAACGAGCAGGATGCACCAAGAAAAGGGCCAGAAGAAGGAGCAGGCTGAAGGAGATGGCCATCGCAACGGAGAGTTGCCAGGAGTACTCCAGGGAAGCAAACATCCAGTTGTAAAAGAGGCCTCCTATCACCGCTGTAACACAGGAACACTGCAGAAACAAGGTCCATGCCTCTCTGCTGTTTGCTGGGACAGGCTTGGAGTAAACTGACCATAGGTCTGCCACAGCCCTGAGCACCTTTGGGAATAGAAAGTCTTCACAGTAGACATGGGCTCTCATCCTGTAAAACGAACAGAAGGAAGTATGGAAACACATTAATTAGGGGGCTTTCTTGAGATGACCACACATGAATCTTTATAATGTCCTTTTCCAGGTGCCTCTGGTCTCATTCCTTTGCTAACCCAGTAGCTGGAACAGAGATCTTCCCTAAAAGCAGGCAGGACAAGGTAGTTCAAGGTATTTCTTGAAAGATCCAATGCAAAGTACAATGTGACTGCTCCTCCTCTAATGCAAGCACAGGAAAACATCGTATTGTTCTATAAAACTCAAAATAAAGTCATTCCGAGAGGTCAACTCAGAGCCAGTGGCTCAGAATGGCCTTAGTTGATATTTAGAGGATGCAGAACTGTCGTGATTTAAGCCATAAATCAGCCACGCAGTTTGTTCACTCACTTCCCCCTTTTTCTTCCCTCTGCTCCTGGAAGGATGGGA